>DWAJ01000079.1:0-53883 GCA_018238005.1 Eurema mandarina | reverse complement strand
ATCATTTTGGATGCACAAACATACTTTCTGATAAAATAATACAATTTATTACGACACAGTGGAAATTTGCGAATTACTCAGTTTCAGTATTTTGTGATCGAAGCGCATTTGCTTTTATACCCCTCATGTAATTTATTCCGTTACCTACGGTCCTACCTATCTAGTTGCCATAACACAATCTTCTGCTAAGCTTGGAACTAGATGGCGCTGTGTATAAATTTACTGAAATATTTTTATTATTATTTATTTTTATTATCATAGCATAGTGCATATAGCTTAATCCTCACGCAGATTTAAAAAAATAATATGATTTTTTTGCAGTAGCTTGCAGTTTGCTTAAAGAAATAAATATTGCTGTATTTTTAATTGTGTTTAATGACTTTATTTACCTTACCTTAGTACATCATATTTGTAATAATTCAGTAATTACTTATATTTTACCGTACCCATTAGGAAATTTAAGAAGATTGAGAAATAATATAGGTATCCAAAATTATTGCGACGTACGGTTTCACACATCGATATAAAATTATGGATACCAAATTTCCGGAGGATTACATACGTATACATTGCGGTCAGTGGTAAAAACGAACACATAGGTAGGTTATATTTTACAAATATACATTGCACGATGCAATTAATAAATAGGAAATTGTGTTTTTTATTCATACATAAATTAATACATATTATACTAAGTTTCAGCAGTATATTTCCTTTAGTTGGGAAAAAAGTTGCCGAAAAATTTATAAGATTCCGTTTTTGCCACTTGGCTACATAACCCTAAAAACTTATTTAATGAATGCTATCGATCGTTATCATTTCCTAGACCAACTGGTTCAGTTGTTTTAGCAACAAGAACTTGGCATTCTGCCAGTTAGGAATATGAAAATATAACAACAATGTACGGTAACCATGCTGATTAAAGAATATATATAAAGAATATATATTGTTGAGAAAGTACCGTATGAAGACATTGATAGCGATGATTATTTTTAAATTGAAAATTAATTACTTATTTATTTGATATGAGGCTTATTTGTTTAGATACAACATTTGAATGTTTACTTATAGGTACCTATATAAAGTATTGAGCGATTATTTACTGCGACTTTAAAAAAAAGATGATTCTTGTGAACTGCGGTTTATATACCTACTACATAATATATAGGTATCTGGAATACAAGTAATTAATAACAATCTAGCAACAAAACAGGCCATTCACTTTATTTTATTTTGATCACCCAACAGACAACACATTTTTGGTTAAATTTAAGGTTCTTGCTTTTTATTCCGTGAATTTTAATCAAAATTTATCCTTAGTTACTTATTTTTTCTTTCTTAACATTGTTTATACAAAATCCATTTTTGTTTTAAGATTAATCCGTACTAAAGGTACCTACGATTGAATGGTCCCTACTTCCTCCGTACCGTATTCAGTGTGACTATTGGAATATAGGTATATTTTTTTGTATTATCAGAATGTAATATTATTTCACTTATTCGAAAAATACTTCAATTTGATTTGTATCAGTGACTTTAAGTCGCAAAGATGTGGAGTTGTAAAAAAGTGTTTAAAACTGCTTGGTTGTCATTCATATTTCAATAGCTGTAATGTTTACGATTTGCAGAATGTACTTATTTATTGAAATGAGTTAAAAGATCGTAAATATGTAAGTCGTTCAAGCGCATTAACGTCAAATAATAATCATACGACTTGTGGCGCTGACTTGTATATTTTTTACAGAAATTGAAAGTGCCATACAATTTATAGAGTATTTCTTTTGATTAAAATGCGTTCTTAATTAAATCTTCAGCTGTCATCTGTCCACAATCAATTAAAGGACAGAAAGGCAATGACCACAGATTGTGGTATATATCAGATTTCGTTGTATTTGGCTGTAAGTCTCGGCTAATTGATGCAAATGCTTGTCTGATGAGCTCGATGCCCTTTGGCCAGATGGCTTAGTAAGTTACTTTTTGAACATTTTCATTGTTTAATTTAAATTATACACCTTAACTCGTCATGCTGAATTTGTAAGCGTGTATTTGTGGTATAATTTATAGACTTTTCATAATATTTAAAAAGTATAAAGAAAAAATATCATCAAACTATTCTCTTTTTTCTTATTTTAATATTACTTTTCAAAATATGTTTGCCTGACACCACCTCGCTGTCTTTAAAAGGGTACCAATACCGATAAGACAACTCACTAGACCATAAAACATAGCCAGAACATTCATTACATAATTGAATTATGTAGATAGTAAGTTATAGAAACGTTTCGTCTAGCACGAGACAATTGTTGACAATTGGTGCGGATCGGCGCCACGCTGATGTCACCGACTCTGATTTAAACTTAAAGCGCTTCAATGATCACACTGTGCCTTTAATTTTCATGTGTTTAAACGTTGTTTTTATTATCATTAGTAACTCATTAAACCTTAACTTTTGTTTATTACTAATAAGCATATTGCTAAGATAATGTATATCGTAAGAGTCAAATAATATATCGAGTACAATGCTTGTCCTATTGGTAAAATAATTTAAAATTAGTCCAGTAATAAATAAAAAATTATAAGTGTTCGTGGCATTTTAGCCACGAAAGTATTTCTCCAATAAAAATCATTGGTTTGCGTGTAACGTGATGTGGATTAGCACTATGGAGCAAAATTTATGCTAGTTTTTACAAGAGAGTCATTCCATTGACGTAGCTTAAAGACTGGGTGATTTAAGTGTTTGGAAATCTCAATTATATAATGGCCTTAGCAATTTCTCAGTTACACGACACGAACAGTACGATAGGTTAGACGAAATACCGGAGGCAATGCTGTGCAGTCGTGATTCCTGGAAACTCTAATGCATAGTTTGTATATGCTTTGTAGGGTCGCTTAGCATGGTTCTCGAAACTTTGCATCTAACAACTCGTTGATAAGGTTGCTGCACATGTACCTACTCGGAGTACCAACGACGAATATTTATCACCTATGTATATAATCTTCAACTACACACTAACTAAACAGTATCGCATCAGAATTTCGTTTACCATCGCATTGTATATAGTAATGTAATAGTTGTAGTTGTAGTGAAATGAATCAAATGATGATACAGATGACGATCGACTCCATTAAAGGCGCTAGACCGTAACCTAACTGATACATGTACTCCAGCCCTAAAAGCCCAAAACGACAAAAGAATGTGACGTCGTTTTATTCTTTTGGTATTGCTTCGTTGGCCATGTGCTGTGTGCATTTGGTGTATATTATAACGTATCAGACGTCTGATCAAAAATACCTTCTTGGAAACGACCGGGGCCTAAATAACGAATCGAGATATTTTCGTTAATTTTAAAACATTATGACAAATAGATTTATAGACACGTGTCTGGTTTTGATTTAGGATAAAGGTAGGTATTTTTATATGCTAAATAGTTGTGATTAGTTGCTTATTAAGCCACATGGAACATTGGCGCCACATCTCATCAGGATTCAAAGCATGTTATATGATAATATTATAGTATAGAATTGTATAGAAGAATATATTTGTGATGGGACAAGAATCGATATTCATAAATTAATATCTTATGGAAATTTATATCATGCTTCAAAATAGTATTGAATCTAAACTTGTATTATATTTTTTCATGTCGGCCTTTGCCTTTTATTCTTTTTATTTCCAGGGAAAGATTTTTTCGTATAATACTTATAATGCTGCTTATTAAATTAATGCTGTTAATGTAATAAACAAAATTAGAATCTTAACTTCATACTTATCCGTTTTACGTATTCAATTACTTAAATAAAGATTATTTTGTAAATATGTAAATGTATTGAACAATAACACATATTGATTATGAGATATTGGGTGATTAATATTATTACAATATAAGAATAAGAAGCTCTTTCAGGACACGTACATTGTAATAAAGTGATAACATATTTATAACGATACTGATTGAGTTAATTCTATGTATACAATGTAAATTAATTTTGCTTACTCCTGATAAATAAAATTTCTTCCAGTTCAAGTTGGTTCGGATTTAATCTGATTCATAAAGTCTCCGTTACATTTTTAATAAAATATAAATAAATAAAAAACACAGATTATCAATTTTCTTAAAAATCATTCCACGTCGATAATGTATAAGGAAAAATATATATTATTGCTATTGTTTTGTTCGTAAAATTTTACGGAAGCGTTAAAATCTTGAGGACAACGTTGCACATATGAAGTTTTGTTTTATTATATGTGACAGATTACAAAGCAATCAAATTATTTATCAGTATCTTATTTACGATGTATTGTGTACTCTTCCCTGGTTTTTGTTGTACGGGAAATCCTCAATTAATATGAGACTCAGGGAAAAAAGTCCTCGGGTTAAGTCTATTCTGGGCATGGGTTATTTCAGAGTTCTCCCAACGTCCAACCACAATTCGTTTACGTTCCGTTTTACCGCTATAAGTAGGCATTAGGCCCTACAGACTTATTCTGTGACCTAACTCTATTCACATTATATATGTAAACAAATTTAAAAACTCGAATTCATTTTAGGGGTCATATCTATGTATTTAACACCATAAATGTTTACTTTAATTAAGGGCAATTGTAAGGAACGCATTTTATGTTTGCAAACAATTTAGTTCACGGCTGATGGTGCTATGAATTTCTAAGATTACGTGTTATAATAATTATTAATTTACAGATTAGGTCAACGTTTAAATAACACCAATAAACGACATATTGATGACTTAGTCGAGTGTAGTCTAATAAAAAAGATATATAGTTAAATTTAAAGGTTTCATTTACACACTTTTAGTTTATTTCAATAGTCTGGTTTAGAGTAAATACTTCGAGAGTACATTTTCAATGTATGTCATGCCATGGGTATGGTAGGTATCTAAGCGCCAGTAAGTTGCTATGGAGACCATATTTAGCAGGAAACTAAACCATTTACGTATGTGACCTCGACTTTCCCTAAAGGATAACTTAATTATACTAAAACGTTAATGGATGACGCTTGAGTGATCCAAATTTATCCCTATGACGTCATCTCACTTTTGATTACTTTTCAGGCTGATTTAAAGTTTGTTTTAGGATATGATTGTTAGATGCTTACATCTGAAACAATGCACTAGTGCATTTAGGAATCGTATCGAGTCTGTGACGTCATCAGTTATCATTTAGATACTATTTTTGGACCTAGGCCACGATTTCTTTACGCCTTAGAAGGCGTAACTACATAGGTAACCTAATCTTTAAATATTATAGCACGTATAAAGCGAAGCTTGATAGACGTTATTACGTCTTAGATAATAATATGAATCTAGGTAGATAAAGTAGGACGATTAAATGAGAAATTGTATGAGTTTGGCAAATTTCTCAGCGGTTGTATACAAAGATCTATACCCGGAACACAGTTATAGGTATATTAAAGGCAAAATCGTCATAGCTGCAAATATACGAAGAAGTAATTTTTTTTTTTAATTATAAACGGATTTTCTAGGCCATATATTATTACAATAAACTAATAAGTACATACAAGGACTAAACCTAAACGTATTCGAATAGGTTAAAGGGTGTAACGAGGAGCGAGTAACATCAACATATTACATCTACTCGTAACCTCCAACCTTTTAAACGTATTATAAGCTTAATAATATGAGTCAAAACATTTTTGATTTTTTTTTGGATATCTCTTAAAGTTCGTTTAGAAGAGGTTCTACTGTATTTAAGCTAATCAATAAATCGTTTCCGTGCGAAAATCGACACCTAAGATGCATCGTCGGCCTTCGCGCGGTCGTTCACGCATTGCTAATTATATCTTGTCAATGAGAATAAACTCACTTTCAAACGCATTGTCATGTGCGTATTACATGGATTAATGTTAGCCGACACGTACGTTTCGATTATTAATTAAATTACACTTTACAATTATAATTAACGTTTAACGTTGACCAACGGTAATTGATTTACGATGTAATAATTTCTTAATTGAAATCATAAATGTAAATTAACTTTCAGTTGTTTAGATATAGCTCTTGTTATATGAGAATACTTTGTATTTTCGTGATTGAAAACTTGGCGTAATATTTTCTACCGGCGGAAAAATAAAAAAAACATTTCAAAAGTTCACTGTAAGCTTTTAGAAGTACTTTTAATGCAGGAAAATTATTTTAATTGCATAAAATAGTGTTAAAATAACTTGATTAACTACTAATTTTCCATTTAGCTACCAAATTACCTATATTTGGTACCAAATATATATACCAAGTACAGGTAATAAATGCAATATATGACTCCGCGAATGCATCTGATAAGCTCGAATAAAGCATTGTCAAGCGAGTGAGATTGTTCAATGGCCCATAAGGCAATATGGGTTATACTTATCCCGACTCCACTCCTATGCAATTATACCATGCTTTGTTGCGTCATGCTTCTTTTAACGTATTCTTTGAACGTATCTTTAAACACATATTTTGTGGTCTTACAGTTTCATCTTTGCGCAGATTTGACGTATGAAAGTTTAATTCTAATAACAACAATTACCAACAATAATAATAATATTGTACAACGTTGGTGGCAACTTGTTTAACATTTAAAACAATACGAGGCTTCCTCGTTTATTGTTAATCCGAGGCACTAACAAAAAAATCGATTTGAGAACATGCCAACATACTATAATGTGTTGAATATAAATTACATTATAATGAAAGACTCAAATATGACAAGAGCATATAAATGAAAAAAAAAACAAACCTAAAAAATATATTTTCCAAGAATGAAATACTTATTAAACTTGCGAATAAGCATTTGGCTTGCCTATACCTACCGTGTTATGCAATGGAAATGAATATGTAGGAGACTGCATCGAATCGCCATAAATTAGCATCGATACAATAACGTCTCGTCTACGCGAGCTAATAATTCGAAATTAATGCACATGTTTAATATGAAAGCGAGTTTGTGCAATCGTCTGGGCGTCAAGAGACAATATGTTTCAGTAATGGTTAATGACACACGTTAGTTGCAGCGCCAAAAATTTTACTTTAAAATAACCTTCCCACAATAACGTTTCTAAAAGCGTCCCCACTGAGTACGTAGGCAGTCAATAGTCATTGAGACTGATTGTTTCAAATGTCAATCTGTAAATAATTAACACTAACAATAGGTCCTGTGACTGACATGTTGTTATCTAGAATCAGATCAGTTACATAGTGTATATATTGTTATTTGTAATATTGAGAGTTATCAAGTTTTTATAGTGTAATGATAAAAAAGCTAACGGGTTTTTGTGTTTGTGTTAATCCCGTGGTCTTTAAAGAATCATTGGTTTGAAAAATTAGTGATATTCTAAAAAACAGGAAAATTAATCAGCTTCAAGACTATTTAGCATTAAATTGACGTGACTACGATTCCAAAGGATAAGTCTGCAGTTTATAAAAAGTACATACAAATATTTATGACAGACAGTTGAAATCTGCATTTCCTCAACCGGCATTTGTTATCCATACAACGTCCGAAATATTCAAGGCACACTTACAGCATATTTTGTATATGTTTCGTTTGTTTTAGTAGCAACTAGTAAGTATTGGACGTTTCACGTTAGCAACGAGCTCGGAGGATCTGAGTCACTCACTAAACGGTTCCCATGCGATAAATTTTAATCTACGCGCCTTCTTAATATTCCCGAGAGGCCTTGTATATAAATTACTTTGCGGAAGGACTTCCATGGGATGCCTTGAAAGATATTAATATAAGCTTAGTCATTATACTTTTGAATTAAAATGAATATTCTTTCTTAAGATTATCTAAAACGGTTTAATAGGAATGAAAAACTCTAAAGTAAACTTATATTATGCCTAAAGATTTATTTAGTTTTACATCTAGGCTCTACAAGGCAAAATTACATATATATACATATAGATATGAATGTAACATCCTGGAACACACTCGTGATATCGTGAATGCTCTTGGGCGGTGCTGATCACTTATCACAACCTTATATAAAAATATAAATAAATAATAAATAAATTAGTGACAGGTCAGACTATTGTAATGGTAGTTTCTTAATAACAAGACTAGACCGAACATTATCTATATTAACAAGTTGCACAACACTCAGTATCGTTAACAAGCTTATAAAATAACTGAATGCTTTAGCGATTCTAGTAATTAAACGTTGTATGTTGCAAATGGTTAACTTAAGCCAGGTACTAGTTTTAATTAAAGGTTTCACCTACATCTACCAACACAGGATGTCTTAGTATACGGTAATAGAAACGTGTATAAATATAGCATGTTGCGAGTCTAACAAAACGGCATTATCATGTTGATCTATGAGCATCATTTTTCTTATACCTAAGGCTTATCGTCTTTTGAAGAAAATAGCATGATTTTTATAAATTTTATTCTTATATTTTGATCTAAATAAAGTTTCTGTGCTGTGAACGTATATGCTTTAGAAATTTTCAAATTACTGTTTGATTCTTATAAGTCGCCCTTATAAAATTGGGTATTATATATAATTTGTATACCGTAAGTCTTTTAGCGTAGTCCTAACGTTAAAATGGCTAAAGAAATCGCGCGCTTTCAGAAGAATGGATTATTTTTTATCGGACCTACGAAGAATAATTTAGTCTTCGGCTGGATACGGGTGGTAGAGTTAGTATGAGTTGCTAAGGTGATTGATTATCATTTAGGAGATCTATCGCGCTAGCGTCTATGTAAGGTATATAATCCGCCTCACTAATGGTGATTGACTCTGATTCACCCTGAAGAACTATAAAAGTTTTTAAGGTCAAGTTCATGAAAACCAGTGTAGTTGAGTTTACGGCGTTGAAACCCAAACAAGACACACTGTTTTACGTTTCTCAGAATTTCCTTGAGCCAACCGTACCGTCCAACATGTGCTAAATGTAAATATTATCCATTTCAATGTGTAATCACTCGTTTATATTGTAATTAAACGTGTTGAAAAGAAATGTTTGTTTTTATTTTTTACTTTATTAGGTTTGATGCGAAGTTATATTTTGCATTTGAAGTCTGAAGTTCTGAAGAACTTTTATCTATTGCAGTGTTTAATAATTCTGCTGTTGCTTAATATGTAAAAGACAATACAGTCGTGTAACATAAATTAAATAACGAATCTGTAAATTAAATTCAAAACTGAATAAATTCTACTATAATTCTAAACACCAGTAGGCTTGACATATCCCAGTTTGAACATTATTAATAATTTATTATAGAAAACTAAAAATGTGTAGCTATATTATATTAGTTACACCAATGTATAGTGTATAGTGTAAGCTGTGAGTAGCTAGCCACACGTGCGTGTGCGTGCTCCTTTCGTAAACATGAAACTTTTAATAAAGTTCACCAAAACGCATTTTACGACGTTACTCGTAAATCAGCCGACATGTACTACATACTATTTATATAACGACGACAGAAATACAAATATTGCCAATGATGTTCGAGATATGAATATTTTGTTACTCTATAGATTTGATAAGTTTTAACTTTTAGTTAGCATAACAACTTATCTTATTCTATAATTCATATATAATTACAAAAATAAAAAAAATAGTCCAAGTGATATTGTAATAAGCTTATAGCTGTACATAGTTTCGTCTCTTTAGTTAATTCTAAGTCATTTCTCTTTTTAGGACAAGAAACAAATATTTTTCAAAGAAATCGATAAATGTCCAATATGCTGCCTATATTAATCCTAAAGACCTTTCTTTTAATTAAAAAAATCTAAATTTTAAAATTACGTAGTGGGTATACAATGTATTCTCGTGGTCCGCTGTCTACTGTCTAGACTTTCTGTCGACATGCCTATTCTAATTTGTTAGGACATTGTGTTCTTCCTGGTAATTGTACGTATTCATGAAATATCCCAAAGAGAACGTGAAGGCGCTAACATTCCTTATAGTTTAGTTTAAGCATATTTAACTTCAAAGCCTTGACGCAATTAATAATATGTTCTTACACTTTTAAAAGGTTGTAAAACGTAATAAATATTGTCATATTATGAGAGATATGCTAATAAAATTAATTGGCACTTAAGAATAAGTCATATCGCATAAAACCTTATTTATTTAATTAGGTCCGAAAAATAGACTGGCAATATAAAGTAAAATTTAGGTTCCATTAGCTAAGAATATCCCTAAATAAACGTAAATACAGTCAGGATCGAACCCAGACTGACGCGGTTGTAAAAAAGTATTAAAACAAAAATAAATACTAACACACATACGACCATCGGCTAGCCTCAGGAAGTCGTTCTCAAATAAAATGGTATGATTGGTAACCGGGCGCAATTTTTATTATAGGTCGATGAAATCACTGGGTGAATGGCCGTGCCGATGTAGGTCGGTGGGACTTCAGTCCACCAGGGCCCATAGCCTGTACTGTGTACAGTCAAACTAGAGTATCCTTTTGTTATAAGAGATAGTGTGTTCTTGGAAAACATTAAAGGCGGAAGTAACTTGCTATAATTTTTTATTTTAACAGTAATTGTAGTATTGAAATTATTGTAAAATTTAGGTTACTTAAATGAAAAACTAGTTTGTTCTCGAAGATATTTTTCTTAGTAAATTATTTGTCTTCAATCCAGGAACTAAAGTACACTTTTTAATATTATTTAAAATACGTAGCTTTCTGTGATATAAGGCGCTTTCTGTGTCCTTGTTAGATGAATGGGCATTACGAGCTTCGTAGCCTCAAACGGAGGAAGTCGAAAGACAGCCCTATACATTGTGACACTGATTTGATTCATTATAGAACAAAACTCGTGTGATTTGTTGTGACGTTGTGACGTTGTTGACTCCTCAAGGCAATCGAAACCACGCGATTTATGGCGTAATTATAATTTGTGAGCGTGAACTAGTTTCGCGATAATGATCATATACTACATAGAGTCATTACATAAAGCCTTAAAGTTTCAGTCGGAATCTTAAGAGTTAAGAATGACGTTCATCATTTTTAGGGTAGATCATAAGAATGAATATGGATATATATGTGCTGCTTGCTGCCCATTTTACTTGAGCAGGCGTCCTTAATCATTATTGTGACTTGACACTACTCTCAAACTAATTGTCAGCAAAATATTATTCGTGGTAAATCTACCAAAATTAATTTATCTATATCATTAGAACTATGCATTGCATTGTGGAATTTTAAAAGGAACCTACATAATTTAAATATTTAGTGCTCGTTAGATGCATGGAAGGGCACGTCAATTGCTAGTCAAGCTTGATGTGAGACGTTTATTGCTAAAATTAATAGGCGCCAGTCCATAACCTATTCAAGCATGTTCCTATACCTACTATATGTTGTACATACTGATATAAGTTTAGTTTAGTGCTATGCTATAAATATATAAATAAATAAATAAATATTTTCAGGACATTTATACACAGCGCCATCTAGTTCCAAGCTAAGCAGAAAGCTTGTGTTATGGCAACTAGATAACGGAATAAATTACATATACATACTTTTATTTTGTAAATACATACATACAATACTGTTTACGTTCTGGACGCCAAATGTTTTTGTATCAATGATTCTCATGTGTGATTTTAATCAATAGATATTGCGTCAATTATATGTATTTAATTAAAACAAATTTGAAATTTTGTACGTCAATAATCCAAATCGGATATTAGAATTCAGATTTAAAATAGAATGACGCAATAAATTCGTGTAATTAGCACCACATCAATTACTATAGCCAACGTCCAAATCATTTGCTTCAATTTAAAGGTAGGTATGTGCGAAATTGCGTGTAATAAATTTAACGGTTCCAATAATCGCGCTGAACACCAGCTGTATTGCAGAACGATTGTATTTGTAAATGACCTAGTATTGTTAGCTAATTATATTATCGGCTTGTAAGCGTCGTTGTCGGTTTATAAAAGTGGCGCCCGCCCAGCGGTAAATCATACTTTTGGCTCGCAGCCGAACGAGTATTAACCGAGAGTACGTACTCTGGAGGTTCATAGTAACTAATTTTTTTTCCAATTCTGCTTTATTTTACGTAATAGATGTTCAGTAGATCTAGGTACCAATTGTGCTAAACAAAAAAGATTTGGTTAAAGCATTGGTCAATTAAAAGTTTATGCGAATGTCGAAGTATTAACTAAAAAGTTTTAACGTGTAGGTATGTTTGAAATGATGTACAAAGGCTGTCTTAATATAAGAGAGATAATTAACAGTTTCATATTATTTAGTATTTATTTACATTGAGGTATATTAAGTTCTATATTAACAGCATTTCAAAATACGATTAAAAGTCGAGACGCAAAATAAATAAACTAAACATTTGATATCGGTAAGTCAGTACTAAATCAATGACATCTGTAAATGTAACTGTCCTCTACGTTACAAATAAAATACGGTATGCTTCTTCCCAGATGTCTCAAATTTTTCACTCGGCTCTGGAATTTTATTTAAAAGCTATTAAAAGGGTTTGTTTTTATAGACAAAAGAATTCGAAAAAGTGTTTGTTTTATTTAGCCGGCCTATTATCATCTTCTAACATCAATAGATCACTTACGACTAAACCTATTAATACTTTTTAACGGTTGCTCTAATGTATTTTAGTTTGACAAACATTCTTAAATTCGAATTTTTGATATCTATTAGAGTCTTTAGTTATTTTGTTTTTGATAAATGCTCCAAGAATCTGAATCTATGCAAAATTCAAACAGAATAATTTATGAGACTAGAAATAAGATTTGAAAATTAGTTTTGATTTTATTTAGTACTGTCTCTTGTTTCAACTTTAAAGCTTGGTAAAAATACTAGACCATCATTCTTATTTTCGGCATTTAATGATTTCTCCATGGCATTATTGCTTTCTTTTAATGTTAGGTATAAGTCTTTTAGGTATACTTACATACTCAAATAAGTACAATGTTACATCTCCATTTATAACGAGCAAATCATTAGCTTATTATTATATACAGTTTATTATTATCTAATAAGGTTTTATTAAACTCTTACACAAAAGTATTATACATATTTTAAGCTATGTAAATTTAAAAAAATATGATAAGATGTGTAAATGAATAACATGTACTTAATACATGTTATAAAGGAGTTTGTAATACACTATTGTTTTTTTTTAATACTAAAAAAAGGAAAAGAAATTAAATAAGTAAAGTATCACTCGTTATATGAGTTGCTTGAAAGCGCATGACTTTCGTGGTTTGTTTGATGTAGGTACGAGTGATATCAGGGCCGGTGAACGGATGGGATGTTATGATAGAACATCCGAATTAAACTGATGGTGTTTTAGATTTGTATTGGAATCAGGGCTTTGGTAATATATTGATATAAATGAGAAATCACTAGCCAACTAGTTTAGTTTAAATCCTAATTAAAGGAAGTTTTAATTTATAAATGTATGCTAGAATTCGTTTGTCAGTTTAATCTCGTTAATTCTGAAACTACGGATATGATTTTGACAATATTTTTTATGAAACCTATATTACGCTAAAATATCTCTTTTTCAGTACTGGGGTACCTATAATCGCGTGACGATATTATAATATACACCATAAGGGCATGATGTAAATTTGTTGGATTGACATCCTTTTTAACAACGAAAAATTAACTCTTATTAAGGTTCCATAGGTTTAAATGAAGCCATTCAGATTTTGCAAATATATTTTCTATATAGTAAAAGGAAATCGTATAGCATAATAATATTTAGACTAAGTCTGAAGGATGCGTTTATTAGTATACGAAATGTTGATACAAGCCGATACGATCGGAGATATCGGAATGTATCTGACGACCTGCTGACAGGAGTGGACCACACAGATTTGACCTTCAGTAACCCCATGGTAAGACGAAAATCACTGTTACTCCTTATTTGGTTTTCATAAATATTTACTAGCTGTATGGGTCACTGGAACGCAGTACATTGACTACATGTTCATGGCTATCTCAACAATTTTCATGATATACTTAATTCGTTAAAAGATGGAAGATTTTAATGTTCATACTGAATGAGGTGTTTCAATAACGTATGTTTATACCTATGCTATTATATTAGAAGTAATGGTAAAGAACTTTGTGAATTTTGATATTGTTGTATCTTTTGGGTATTGATTCAGTTATAGAAAGTCATTATTTGCGCCAGCAAGAATACAATCAATTAAAAAAATCGGGCTCTAACAAGACCAGGGTGACAGCGAGGGCCTTATTGTTTGTAGAGGTCTAATTAAGTATATATTTTAAATTGTTTAAGAGAAAGATAGGTGACGATATTTTTTATATTGTTAATAAAGAGAAGATACAATAGTCAATAGCTTATTTAAATGATAAAATTTGGAATAGTTTGCCTAATTTTAATAGATATCATCTAGGATTCTAAATACGTTTGTACGAAGAAAGCGAGTAAGGGGAAACTTGTTGTTTATAACATACTAATGACTAACGTTTGCTATATTTAATGTAACACATGACTAATTTATTGAAGGCATTAGGTACGTATAGCAAGGAAGATAATATTTGAACAAAGCTTATCTTTGTATCTTTCAATCATTATTATATTTGTGAAATACATATTGTAGTAAATGTGTAATAAGTTATCGTATTATGTCGTATATTGCATTATTTTAATCTAAAAGAAAAAAGGGAACAACTTTAAAAAATATATAACAACAACACCATAAGTAAATTTAAAACCTTTTCTAATTATTTCACGAACCAACGTCTCTAAATAAACTAGCGCTTTGAATGTTACAATCGTTAATTGAAACTATTTTTTTAATTTAGTTTTGCTTAAGATTCGCCAGAGCTAGCCCTAGCCAAAGTCAATGCTAACTAGAAATGTTAAATTTCTCTAGCGAATTCGAAGTTCTTTAAAACTCTATACAGGAAGAGTTAGAGTTAGAGTCCTTGGTATAGAGACCAAGGAAATGTGTCAATGTTTTGACTAGACATATTATAATATATTCACAAGCAGGGTTAACTAATGTCAAGTTTTCGGGCCCTAATCCTAACAAGTGGTGTCGATAAATTACTTGCGATCTGATTGGTGACATCATCGTTGTCCGACCTTCTAGTTAATGGCATCATACATTTTCATAGTACTACGTTTAACGAGGGCGAAGTGTTTCAACAAGTTTATTTCGGTAATTGGTTATGAGTTGCTGAATTTTGTTTAATGTTATCGATACGGGGTATTAATCGTCCTAGCGTATACTTACGTATCTTAGATTCTAGGCATAATCGCAATATTACTTCAATTTCTACTAATTTAATTAATTGTTATTCACTCTACACTTCGTTTTTTAAATTCATCACTATGCTTTAAAAATGTAGAAACATATTGGTATAACGAACAAAACAACATATATAATACCTCGCGGACTGTCTACATTTAGGTCTGCACTTTTACAATTTTCACTTAAATAAAATAACACACATATTGTGTAATAAATGTTAGAGTCCGTGTTCAACTTTACACATTAAGGACTAACGTAGAGAAAATGTTTATGCTGTAAATAAATTTCCGTCTGTAAAAATATCTCCATAATTACACGATTTTAAATTGTCTGCATGTTACCAACATATGACTTACTAAAACATAAAATAAATAAATCAATTCTAAGTAGTATTTATGCAATGGATTTGTCGTAAATATTATATGATTAAATGTCGTCAAAACCACAAAAAATAAATTGATATATTTTAAACTCTACATTTAATATTTTCCTATTCACAGTTCACGCGATTGCAATAAGCCACGTACGTACACGTTGACATCAATTGTATCTATGAATGAATATCGAAAAGAAAACCGGTCAAATTGATATTGCCACTGAGTTTCGGCGCGCCTCGGAAAATTGTACATAGTTTGTATAAAATAAAATTGTAAAAATGTTGGCTTGGCATCTGAGCGCGGCTCGCTCGGCGCTCAGTGGTCCGCTAGTCGTCGCGTCGCGCGCTCCGCTCCACGCCGAGCTCAGTGCTCACACACACGAACGCACTCACGATTTATTTTAAGCCCCATTGATTTATTCGAACATTTTTTTTCACCCAATTTTTTCCTCAGTTACTAAGCTACACGTGCTCCTATATAGTTTGCGAGGACGTTATCTCGGTACCGTCCGATCCACGTTTTTCACTGCGAGTGAATAAATTAGCGGGCGGATCGTCGCGTGAATTTCACTTTTTAGCGTCAACATCAAATATCGTCTCATCATGTCTTCTGGATCATGTACGGCGAAAAATTGGACTTTCAGATCAAGTAAGTGCCTGCCCTCGATTGAATGATATCTTGATTATTAAACGATATAAAGACCTATTTTACTAGCAATTTTCAACTTATTCTTTACTATTTTACTTAAGATATAGTCGTAAAATAATAGTTAAATGTTAGCTTTTATTACTGAATTTAGTTTAAATTCAATAGATAAAAGCAGTCGGAGCACATGTTAATATTAGTTAATACACTATTATATTGTGAAAAATAAAACAATGCTATAAATACTCGAGAGATAGAAAAGAATTTAATCGCCGGTTCGAGACAACACGCGACATTTGACTCTCGATACTCATTGTTGAATCGTAAGGTCAAAACACCGCTAATCTTTACATGTTTATAGCTTAATTAAACATTGTCGTTTATGCAATTGCTTTTTAAATAATACTTTTGAATAAACTTTACATTTTATTAATATTTAATACTCTTTATAACGACTTATTTTGACTGTATCTATAAAGGTACTACATACGAGTAAAATGTAGAGTTTTTATTTAAAGTTTTAATTCCCTTAAATATACTTTTTTATAAGTCAAATAAAGAATATCACGCAATATCTAATAACCTTAAAACACTTAACATAACATTTTCTTGAAAAAAAAACTTAAAATTATAGAGAAATAAAACAAAGGAAATCTAAAAAATTGTGGTCGTGCATGAACCCGGAACATCATTGTGTCCTAATTAATAATTTTGAGTTTAGTTCTTATTCTTAGTAAGTTTTGCAATAATTTTTTTTTATATTTAACATAGCAACGAGTGCGCGATACGCGATACGCCTTTTAATCACATATGCTTATTGCTTTGATTTGAGTAAAAAAACTTGTACTACATCTTTGTAGGTGAATGACACGATCGTGTGATGCGCTAATTTTTGCTATTTGTGCCTTTGTTATTAGCAGTTCACACTCTAATGGAGAGGCCTTGCGAAGCCTCTTATGGAACATATATAAAAATTAAACACTTAACAGCTGTTAATGTTTCGTTAGTCATGCAATAAATAAGCCATTCCGTCAATTTCGCGATGCCCGATGCCGATATGGGCCGTGATGTTAAATTGTTAACACAACACGGACCTCATATTATCCTAGCTATTCGTATCAATTAAAATGACGTTGTTAATTTTTAGTACTTTCGAGTTCCTTAGTCACTCAATCTGAGTCTAGTCAATTGCTGTAAGCTATTTGTTACCTCTCGGTTTTCTTACGTGTCCATAGAATTGACTTTATTATCCACAATTCATGTACTTATTTATTCAATGTAGAGTTAAATACGTAGAGGCAAGAGCTAACATCAAATTAAAATTAAAATTATGTTTAATTTTATTATTTATCCTTTCCTTATGTGTTTGTATTTGTTTAGTGTTCTTTTTATAGTATATCTTCTTACGTATGTATACGTGTAATAAAGAATTTATAAATAAATAAATAAATAATAAATAATTTAAAAATGCTGTAGTGCAACAGTACAACAGTCCGAACAGCAGTATTAGACAACAGTCTGACAAATACTGTTGTTCGGATTTAATCATGGTTATAAATCAAAATCATAAATATATAATGTTGTCTAATAAATTATTATTTTTAATTTAAGCTTTGAAATTTAAAGGACTTCCAAGGCGATCATGTTCAATGTATAATAAAATAATTTTAAAAATATTCAAATACGATATAATCTGATAATTTGTTAACCCTACTTATCAAAAAATATTTCAAGAAGCTCATTATCAAAAGCATATAAAATCAACCATTAAGTTTTGGCAAAAGTTGTTTACATGGTATATTTACCAAAAATGCTCATAATTAATTAATATATTATTTATTCAACAAAAAATGCTTCTATATATTCGTTTTGTGTAACCAATTACCTAACTGTGCTCTTTATCACAATTTTTAAAACCTAATTTCATTCAAAAGCGTTATCAAGCTACGATAAATATACGAAAACGAATTGAGAACATTTTCCCTGTTCTAGACGAAACAGTTTGGAAATTTTATTTAATTTACATAATTATTTTTTAACGCAACAGAAATTAAAAATATAAAAGGGTTTCGAAACTTATTTAAAACATATATAAGAGTTTACCTAGCTCATGTTTGAACCTTTCTTTATCAATTTAAAGCAAAGTCCTTAAGTAACGTTTTTATTACGTCAACGCTATGGAGATACTGAAGCGGCCCCAGTGAAGGTCGGCAGACTCACTTTCATTTTATATCCGACGCTACGCGATTAGAAAAACGCTATCAGTTTTTCTATTTAACGTTATGAAAGTATCTAAATGTAGTCTGACGCAACGTTTGATAACGCGTCTGGACTTAAAAGATTTAGATTAGTTTAAATAGATAAATTATAATTAAGAATGTCTAGGTAATTCAATGTCATAAAATATTCTTCAACCATTACTAAGGAAAATAGTCGATATAAAATTTATATTGTATTATAAATACTCGGCCTTCGCATTTCTCATTTTACTGACTTTCAAGTTGTAACGAGAAAGTACCAATAATTTGCTTGCGTTTATTCTAAGTCCTAGATACACTAATTTAGTAATACAGCAGTTAATTGCTTCAGTGGTTCTATATTCCCAATTAGAGTCTTTTCATTTTAGAATCAGACCGTCGGCTAATTGCTGGTGTGCTAACTGCCTAAAAATAGATCTTGAAAGATTACAGATTCCATGTAGGTAAGCCTTATTTTTGTTTCAAAATATGTTAAATTACTATTTAAAACTGTATACACAGATATGTTCGTAATGATTACATAATGGAATCAGTATATAGCTAGCTCATATAATAAATAATTATGTATTACGTGAATAGAATGAGGAGCTTATTTCAATAAATTCGATATAGACGGCGCCAGTAATGATCCCTTTGTATCGTTGAATGGCCACGATAAGCGCGGTCGACGATCGAACCTGAACTTGGCCTTGCTTACATCTTATTGTTAACATTACTATACCGTTCTATGAGGAATTACGCGAGCCTACATTGTTTTAATGCATATTATAGAGAGGTAAGAATGCTGAGGGCTGTGACGTCACAACTAACCTTTGAATTATGAAACTTTAATCATTGAACATATGGATCATGCTCATTTGAAGGGTTCTTTAATTGTAACTTTCCGAATTCGATTAAAAATAATAAAACAAACTACTACTAACTTATCACATACTTTCGATAATTTTTTTCTTGTACTAAATGTACACGTGATAGTAATACGAAAAAATAAAATTATCTTATAAGTAGGTACAAGCTAGTAGGTACAATCAATTTTTTGCCCCAAGCAATATTCTTTTGATACTATTAATGTTGCGATAAAACGCTTCGTTAAACATAACATATGATGAATATACGTACGTAAAAAGTATAAAAATAAAATTATAATATTAGATTTCATTGAGAAATTTTATCAGTAAGTTTGTATTAGGTTAAATTAGCGGCGATCAATGAACGTTTGACCTCACTTATGTCTAATCATCGATGATAAGAATTATAGAAATGGTGTTAAATAAATATTTTACTTTTAAATTAACATCGTGGCGCCATTCATTGACGATGTGGAATAATGCAAATTACTTAAGCCTAGCTATTAGCATACCACTTCAACATTTAAATGAATGATAAAACGTTTCTATGTTTTTTTCGACTCTCGTTCTAATCAATCTATAAGAATTAGGTTTTCTATGAAATGTAGGCTATCGAATTGTATTCCCAAAAAAAACTCAGTTGTATCTTTTAGGTATATCGACATTATTCTATATGAAAACTAAAAGTAGTTTACTGGGTAACGATAATTATGTCTTGGATTCACGCCAAAATTTTATTAAATTGTAGCAATACAATATAAAAAATAAACAAAATCGTCACTTGTTTATAATAACTGCCAATTGTTAATTCGTTACTTTTAAGGTCTCTACCCACTACAACGTATCATACCATGACCGTGCTATGAACGTATCAGACAAGTCAAGCATTGAAGCGACACGAAACGGTCTTCTATGCCCACTAGAGCGTATTAAAGTCGTATGTACAATACTTGCCAGTCCGTGCATGGCACGCGACGGTGCTGGTCGGTAACGGAACGGGCTAGTGGGCATGCTCTCATTATTTTCAATACAGAGAATATTTTTTGCCTGTGTAGTGGGCAGAGACCATTAAGTGTTTGAAAAAACATTTGATACAAATATGATTTTTAATTAACAAATAAGCCAGACCATAGATAACAAAATTCAGTCTAGAAATCGGATTGGTTAACCTAAAATGAATGCTAATTTTAGCGGTTTCCTTTCATAGCCTTTATTACTTCATAATATAAAATCATCTTTAAAAATCTAATATGTTCGATTTATACGAAATAAGATAATAGCTCCTCTATAAGGATTACTGTGACACTAATGAATGAAAAACAACCGTGATGAAAATCAGCCAAATAATAAATGACAATACCTTAATTGTAAAGCTATACATTTTAAATGACATGATAATTTGGTTACTTTATTAAATTTAAATGTTTAATCTGTTACCTTCGAAGAGACTTTAATAATCTATAGAACGATCGAGAAGCATCTAAACATAGGCCATAAAAATGGGACTTGAAAATGAAAATTGAAATAAAACATGAACCGAAAATAGTTTGGGGGCGTCGATCGTCTGACCCGATGGCCTAAATATTGTAGTTCAATAAAACTTCCTTGTCTAGTTTCCCTGAACTTGCGCCCGACGCCAAGGTAATAGGATACCGCCGTAAAACAGATGCGATGTTAAAAATAATTTCACCGTAAAACAGACCGGCTAGCTTTATACGTTATACGTTATACGTCCATACTTATTTATTTGATTATGTACGCTCGATACGTTTCGTATCGGTTCAAGTATTATTATCAAACATTTTTAACAAGTTTTAAGTTGATTTTAATGTTATATAATTTGTCATGATAAAAATGAACAACATCATGGTGATATAATAAAAGCAAGCCAGACAAGCCGGTCGTTAATTTTGTTTCTTTAAATATAAAATTAGATTAAGCAAAATTTGGGGGAAGAGTGATGTTTTAATTTCTCAAATATAAATATTATATATTTTAGCAGGCTCAACATCATTTGAGTTTGTTTTTACGATAAAATATTGATTTCAACGTTTGAATACAAATTCTGTTGACAACATAACACAACATTAAGTGCCGTAACTTGTAAGTAATGATAGGAAAAATAACAAAACAGGTATTCAAAAGGTGAAAGAATTCATTACACTTACTCGTATAATTAAAAGATAAGTTGCCACACGTACGTATTTAAAATATATTTTTCTTTATTACGTTATTTTCATAAGTAAATTACTTTATTGACTTTGCGAATGTTTTGCTGGAAACTTAGAGGTTATATTTATATAATATAAATATCAATATTTCGCAATCCTAGAAACGTCTTAAAAGAAAATTAAGACTTGAAAAATTCAAGAGTTTTTCTCGCTTCGTAATTACGTATTTCGTTGAAAAGGTCATAGCTCATTTCCTAGAGTTTAAATAACATTACATAAATTCACTTAGCATAGCATTATAGTGTCGTAAACTTTATCAATTCTGTCAAGTTTATTGGGCAATTCACGCGTTCATATTTACGCAGATGTGCAAGAGCCGACAATTATTCACGAGCCCATTTGCTTTACTAGTTTTAAACATTTATAAAACTCTACTAGCCGGGCCCCGCGATTTTACTCGCGTAATATCCGTTCCCAGGAATTGTCCCGATCCTATTTATTGACCGGGATAAATAGTATCCTATGAGTTAACGCAGTAAATTTGCGTTTAAGACTAAGAAACATCCAAACATCTACACTGACAAACACTAACAATTATAATATAAGTAAGACTAGCTGTGTCTCCTGGGTTCACCCTTGTAAAACATAACCTCGATTTTGTATTAATAATATTCAAATATTATTGAAATTATTAGCTAAAACAGTAATAACTACTACATACAACTTAACTAGAAACAAAATACAACCATTAATTTAATTTTGAGTTGCCGTATCTGTTTAATGATAGTGTCGTGAATATGTATATAGAGTTGATGTAATCTTTGCCAAGGTACCTAATTAGAAACCAGTGACTTATACCTGATGCATTCGCAAATCTAAATTTACCAGCTAGAAAATAGCATTTCCACTTCATTTCCGAAGGCTGAGAGTACTTCGTATCTTTATCGTTAACGTCTGACAGAGAGCCTGCGATTGTTTCGTGCATTAGTAAGTAAATAATCCTTCCCTCCCACAACCTTTCAAACAGCGCTATAGACTCGATGTTTCGTTTCAGCGTTTTCTTCCGACAATCAAGGACGGATTTATGCGTCCTCTACGCGTCCTACGCGCTCTCAATTGCACTATACAACTTATCTTAATTTAAAATTTTATTACACCCACTCGCGGATGATCACCAACGGTATCTAACGATGCAAGAAATTTAAATGGGCATCGTTTAGAAATTTTTATTTAACGTCACACTACATTGAAAACTAACAAAGGCATTTTTTATCAATTGAAAGAAAGTATGTAAAACCAATCGAGAGTGAAATTGAAAAGTGAGCGTGTACACCGATTTTGTGATACCTTTTTGTTTTTGCTTATCTGTAGCGACACTCTAAATCAAATAACACGTCACATATTTAAATTACGTAATGCTGATAATTATTTCACTTTGCCATTGACCTTCATGGCAATAATTAAAATATAATATACCTGTACTTATATTTGCCTTATACGTTTAATAGATTTCTTTTATATTTTGCTTTGCGAATTCTTGTAATTGACAGGTGTAATATTATCTTATTAGTAAATGTTTTTACACATTAAACGTATTTAAGACGAATTATGATTATGGTAACTGGCCTTGTTATTAGATAGCCTTTGACGAAAAAGGAAGACATTATACTTTATTTTCCAACGCAGACACACAGTACTCTTTAGTGTCCATTGTTGTTTCTTTACGGGTTTATAAAGTAAATAATGAATACGCACTTTGACTAGGGCCTATTAACTCTGGCGACTACAAAATGCACAAGTCATGTTTCTTAACCGTTTAACTTATTTCTCAATGTTAGTTGTAAGCGTATAGAATGATTATATTCAGACGCACTCTATGGTGATTAAACAATCTATTGTAAAGGTGGGTGGTATAAAATATCTAACGATGTATCGTTTATGCCCACGGTAATATGTGATTTGGTCGTAGTATGCTGGAATCATGGTGTTACGCCATTAAAAAATTACTATTCGAAGTCATGCGTTTTGGCTACCAAAAAATTATTAAGGCTCCCAACTAGATAGGTTTTTTATGTATATCGATTATTTCGATTGAAGATGCGTAATTATAAGCAGATTTACTTAAGTATCACCTTTAATATTGGACCTAACTGGAATCCAACTGCACAAAATTATCACGAACTTTTTTACTGCGTTCACGAAATTTACGCGGACTCGTCAAATCTGTGTTTATTGTATGTGAGGTTAATAGCACGAGAATGTGACACCAAACATTACGCATCGCTAGTGTTGTGTTCAATTTTATATGTATATCACATTTTATTTAAATGCTAGATTGATTTTTGAACACCATCATATCTGAAATTATTGATCAGAATATCTGTTTTTTTTTACTTTTGGCGCAAAATCTATTATTTATAAATTGGTCTATAAGATCAGAAGTCGCGGGACGCCAAAATCATACACAAAGAATGCTGTATTAAAATTAAAACATCTTTATTTTGTGCCTGGCAACATATTTAGGGAATATATTTAGTTTTAAAATGTATGTAGTTAGGTAAATGCTGAACAGAAGCTTATCACAAATACGGTTGAAAATAGTACACAACTAAAAACAGCTTTATTGTTTCGTTTGTGCCAAATTAAATAGTAAAACAGACATTTTCGCAAATAGTTGTGAATGCAAATTAAATAAACGTCTGTATTGCATGTCATTAGCGCTCACCTGTCGCAACTTTGAGGCGAGTGAATGAAACCAACTAGTGATGTCATTTATCGATATTTTTTTAGTTTACCGATATTTTCATTTACATATTATAATTTTCAACGAGTTGATAGAATTATGTTTAATTTGAATATTGTATTCAACTTGAAATTAAAATTAAAACCGTTTACGAATCTAAAATTTAATATTTTAAGAAAACAATTAGTACTATTCACAATTCAGTTATTTTTCTTTTATAATTTTTTCATAGTTAGTTTTTTTACAATACAACTATAAAAGTAAAATTCAGAAACGTAAATACAAAAATAAATATTACTCTAAGTTATTATATTTATTATGAGAATAATAAATTTAAAATCATATTATATTTCATTGTAAAACAATTAGTAAACTACTGGTTGTCCCTAAATGGTTTATCATTGTTGAATAACGGAACATTTGATATATTGCCATAAAATAGGCATATCTTTCATGTTCTTAATTGGTTGCAATAGTTATGGCTCTGTTCCATGTCTAGTGTCATTTAGACAATTTATTAATTTTGGTACCTAATTATATGTAAATTAAGTTATGTAGTACATTATTTTTTTAAATCAAAGAATAACAGGAATAGAACATAATATATTCTTTATTTAGTCACTATAAAATGCGACTTTTATATTGACTGAATAAAGATAATTAAAATATTTACTTTATACTAAAGTTTTCAGCATAAGAATTTGACATGCTAAGATATACCTATCGTCTACTGCTATTACTACACTAGAAACTGTTGCCCTTGTATTGACCCCATATTTACACATAACTCCCTAAGTTTAAATTTCTATTCGTTAAATTTGATAATTCTTACGATCGGAATAAACGTGTTTGATTTTTGTTATATTTTGTCTATTTTTATAAAGATATAATGTTGGTGAGAGAATGAATCTTTTATCTATTGATCCGATTTTGAAAAAATCCTTAGCCAAAAAACAGCCATGATATTCGTTAGAACATAAGCAAAAATAAGAAAAAAATATTTAAAACTTTTATACTCTTTCGATTATGTATATAATTGGAATATTGACAATTTTTTTGAATTATCATAATTTATGTGTTAATTAAGAACATTGTTAGATTCACGAGGATTTTAATTAAGAGGTTACCTTATTAGGTAGCAACCCACACATCGCGTTTTTAAAAAACGCCCAATATCGATTGTATATTTGTGTACAACATATTAATTACATATAAATAAGAGCGCTTATCATCTTGATCACTACAATTTAAATTAACGCAACACTATTTTTGTTTAAAATAACTATTATAACAGAAATTCGCGAGAAAAAGTAATCTTTATACTCCGACTCGCACATCGCAAAGATGAATGATAAGAGTAATAAGAACTTTGATAAAAATCTATTTTTGTTTCATTAATCAAATAATGTCACACAGTCACGTATAAATAAAAATCTAGGTAACGTATTATCGCAGTTTCACTTAATTGTAAAAAAACTATACGATTACTTTGTCCGAGATATATTATGTGTGTCTTAATTAATAATATTAATTAAACCTAATAATCTTAAGCACTCTTTAGACGTGTAAAATCATTTATGTGAAAACCATGAAACACTGGCTGAGTCTAAAAAGTTTTTTTTTGTTGAAAAAGGATATCATTAAAATGTAATTCAATTGCTTTAATCCTTATCCTTATAATTTTGCGTAACAAGTCAGGCGTTATATCTTGTCTGAACAAGTAGAACACTTTAAGGATTATAAGGATTTAATATTAACGAGAACCACAAATTTACATTTATAAATTATTAAATTAGGTTAAATCAAATATTTCAATATCTATTTTATTATT
This sequence comes from Eurema mandarina, assembly GCA_018238005.1. Taxonomy (NCBI): domain Eukaryota; kingdom Metazoa; phylum Arthropoda; class Insecta; order Lepidoptera; family Pieridae; genus Eurema; species Eurema mandarina. The sequence goes on along the minus strand of DWAJ01000079.1, from coordinate 27,770 downwards.
TGCTTTAAATACTTTTGTCACAAGCACTGATAGTAATCAAATCCGGTTCGATTCTTATGAATATTATATTATTATATGCTACCTACTAAATATATTCAAGTTTTACAAATATAATTAATTTATTCTTAAAATATTATATAAACGCGCCCAATCATTATTAAATAGTCATTATTTTTGTGATGTCTATATTAGTCGTATATGGAATCATCGGCAAAATTCTTTCAATAAGGATTTTGATAATTTAAAATAGAAGCATATTTTAGTCACAATTAGTATTTACAAAACAATTATATGTATAACTGGGGTCTTTCATATAAATAATAATATTACGTTTTAGTTATGACTTATAATGTTGTATTTATCGTTTATATTGTTTAGTACTAGAATCGAAGATATAGATACGTCATACGAACCAAGATCAGAAAAAGCACAATACGTTAGTATTGAATTATTTTCTCATGAAGCTACTATACATACGAAATGAGTTAAAGATGTAGGACATACTCGTGAAATACCCTCATATGGTACTGAAAAATAAGCTATCACCAATAGATCCAAGTCAACTTATATCGCAACGTATGTAACCCTATTTCATAGTAATTTAAGCTAAGATTTGATGGTGCTTCTACGAAACCATTGTTGTGAAAATGCTCCATTGGCATAATCATAACAATGACATCTCTCGACCCAAGTTTGAATGAGCTGAATGAATGAAATATAAACAATGACTTTTCAGAATATACCTACTTCCTTCACATACTTTCTGTACGTATCGTCATAATTATATAGCTAATAAACGTTTAATATCTATATACTATGTTATATTAAACAAATTTTTTCACATAATTTTAAAAAAGTTAAGTCGATATTAAAGCTATCAACTGATTTATATTGAGTTCAAATTCTCTTTTATTAAAATGAATTCCAAGTATAAAAATAGTATATAGTTTTTATTTCAGGCTGGAAGCTACAAAAAATTAAGTATAAAAACGTCCACCAACACAGTAAGCTTATCCTTAGAATCGAATTCAATTGACTGATCGTTATCCGTTATTTGTATAGCCTAAACGCCTACTGACACAATTCAATGTAGACTGAACACAAGCGACTAGCAGTCATCTCGCACAATACCCCACATAGTCACATACGCAGTGACAGCATGTCAATGAAAACACGAATTTTAACAAACAACGAACGTGTCAGCGACCTCTTTGCATAATATTCAGGCGACGCGACGTTTATGAAATTGTTACATTTTTGTGTGATGCCAAGTGATGCTTATTTGCTTCATTATAAAATTATTAATATTGAGATTTAAACTTTATACTCGATACTATTTTATAATATACGTAATCTTCGTCAATGACCTTAATGACTAAGTGCTAATTTTTCCAGTGTAGGTTACTTTTTAACTTTAATTACTTATTACTAAATCCTTGAAGCTACAAGTTTTGATAAATAAAAGTCCTCAGTACAGCTTTTTACAACACATCTCAAGCAGAAGTCTATCGGTCTCACGACCTTGGGTAACCCGACACGACATATGTGATAGGTGAATGGATCTTTTATTTTAAATTTCCTTGTTAAACTAGTTATTGTATAGAAGAGTGAACAGAAAGGACAACAGATTTCGATCGAAAATATCGATTGCCTTCCTAGTTCCTTGTAAGATATTACATTCGGTAACATAATTTATTTATTGAACTCCCGCGTTTAAATCCTAGTACTTATAAATATACTCGAATAACATAATCAAAGAAGTGAAAGAGCAGGAAGTAAGTCTCGTAGAGTGATATCCTTGAGTGGACGTATCTGCTAAATGCTCCAGAAGAAATGTCCATAGCGGCCGCGACAGTCGTCATTTGTTTGCCGTCATTATGCTTAATGGGTGCTGTCAAAACACCGCTGCTGTACGCTCGACAAAAAAGGAGACTAACCGGTCCTCAGCGATGTTCTTAGGGATTCCACAACTTCCGACACTCGCCGTCGTATCGTACGACATGTTAATTCTAGTAGAATTTATGGTCCAGCTATCTGGAGTACACTAACGTACGCCAAGTGCTAAAAACCTACATTTTCAAAATAATATTAATCATGCGTCTTTCTGTGTAAATTAACTTCCGTATATGACATACAGATCGTATGTACCTTAAGAATTATTTTAAGCGTTATTTCATTAAACAAAGGGAGGTCAAGAGTCGAGTAGGCAGCTTCACTACCGGCTCTAAACAAAGCGTTAGTGCTTACTCGTAGTAGCCGTAGACGCTAATAGCTCGCGGGCAAGTTCATATAATGCGCTATTTGTTACTATTCTTAGTTGTAAGGGTACTACATAGTTAATAGCCTTGCCCATACTCGATGACTTCTATAATATTAATACATTCTATAGGACCTTATTTATCGTATTTATGTTTTAAAATTGTGACAAAAATATGAAAGTTTCATAGAAAGTCCCGTTATACAAAAATAAATATAGGAATATAATGGCACTTAATTCTTTAGATGTAGATATGTGTATTATATTAAATTAACGCATCATTAACTTCTCAAATGTGTAGGTTTCTTTAATAAATGCAGCCCAAGAAATAGTATTCCGACATTCTGCGTGGGCGCATTCAAAACATTACTCTCTTATCTGTACACGGCCCGCCAGGCGACGAACACGATGTCCCGATAAAACCTGTATATTATTAATAATTAAGAGCTTGTTTTTCTTAAATTTCTAATAACTGAATAAAAGACCGATAAATAAAAGGCACTTAATACGAATTAAAATATAGGCCTGCTAATTATTTAGTTTTATATATGGGTATTGAAAATGTAGGTAACGTTAAATTTCTCTACAAAATGTGGCCATCAATGCATTTGCTGACAACAAATGGCACTCGTTTAAAGCAAATCCTTCTCACAGAGATCATCCATTCTAGGAAAGCTATTAAAGCAGGAACGCTAAGTGAAGGCTAAGAAATTATTAGTACTTCGTGTCCAGGTAATATCTCAGCCTGTATTTAAATAGGAGTGAAACGATTTCACAGCAAAAAGTGCTTAAGCGAGACATTTCTCAGTTTGTTGCCTCAAATAAAATGTTTTTAAATTACATGATACATTTGTAGATAACTACGTGAATTAAGAGAAAATGACTTCGGCTATCTTATAGATATATAGATGCATTTTATATTAAAAAACCCTTTTTTAAATAAAATAAATGTTAAGTGTGTTAAGGAACATAAAACATATAAACGGTTAATATGTTGTTAAACTTAAAACAATGCCGTTAAAGCTTTAAACACTTTTTACAAGTCGCTAATTTTATTTTAACAGCAAGATACGCCCATACTCGGAGACGGTTTATTTTATTATGGGCGATTATATTGTTTTTGCCGCTTTCATTGTTTCTGTACGTATAATATGCTTGAGAACGGGCTTGGATAAAAAGTAGCGTATGCCTTATGGGCGCAAGTCATTTCCAAATGCGTAGAGATCGTGCGACTGCATCTGAAGGAGCTCCATAATATCTGTGGCGCCTGACAGGGTAAAGCTAGCTTATCTGTGCACTTTTTCTATTACATTCATGGACTTTTATTCTGTCTTAATGAGAGTTTATGATTTAAGTGTTCATAAAGAGAATAGTTATCTTGGTTTGGGTTAATGTTGAATATGATTTTAAATATTGTAATGTTTATGCGGTGTAGGTATTTTTTTTTAATTTTTAATGTCATATAGGCTAATCTATAGCACTATTAAAATTATTTTACAAATATACAACTACAATAGTTATGAACACTAACCCAAAAAGTACCAAAAAACCCATTTAGGTTTTACGGGGTTAAAACTGCGGTTCACGGCTAGAAAAATCAAATACAAAAGACATATTACAAGTCATATCTAAACAATCAAACACGTCCACTATTTAATACCGACCGCCTTCATACGATAATAACAAACCATTAATTCAGCTTATAGCGTGGGTAAAAGTTATCAAATACAATAAAGTATCAATCGATCATCAGATTATATACTTTGATGGCCTTAATGAGTGCTTGCTAACACTAAATCTCGTTATCTAATGTTTAACTAACACCAGTTCAGTTTCGCGTTTAGGTCATACGTCATTATTAGTCTAGACCGTTTTAGTCAAACCGGGTCAGCGCTGAGATTAAGCTCTGAGCACACATGATATTAGAGGTTCTGATAACGCGTTACTACGTGATACTGGGAAATCAGAGTTGTAAAGATTAATTATTTTATTCAAGGATAAACTTAGAATAACACCAATAAATTAAAGAACATCTCAAAGACCTGAACTACGTCACATTAACAGATTAAATATACATTGTTAAATTAGGCATACAATTTAAACAAGTGTTTTAATACAATATAGAGATTAAGAGCACACGGCAACACACTGCAAGGTTAATTAAAAATTTAATAAATTTGTTGCTAGCCTGTGATTAATTTAAGTTTGAACATTCGAGACTCCTGCTTTCTCATTTATAGGTTAGTAAAACATAATTTAGAACAATAGAGAGAGTGAAATAAGAAATTCAACTAATGCGACGTACATTAAAATGGTCTGAGGCACATTTAGACGACAGATTGAGCGGAGTAATTGTATACAATCGTAAAGTTAATTACAAAGGAACTCATAAAGTCAGTCAAAGAGCACTAAATTTAACAAGCTGTCATGGCGCCATGGCTCACCGGCTGCCGGCTCCGGCCGAACAAAAACAAACAAAACAAACCAATACTACGGACGCCTGGCGCCCGCTTATCGCCCGGCACGTGGCTCCTACCTTTCTCAATTTTATCAGCCCTTTTTATTCCTAAACATAACATCGCTTCGTCTATTTTGAATCACTTCGGGCGCTCACAATTCATTGTTATGTCAGACTTCTGTCGCAACGTTTACATCATGGGCGCGCACCAAATATGCGTCTTTTCTTTTAACGTATTGAGTAAAACATGTTTCTTTTGAAAAAATCGCCGACCTTTGGTTATAAATTACGCACTTATAAAGACGTTTGTTTATGGTAAAACATGCATGGCTGTCAATCAGGCCCGATTTGGCACGAGACCGCTATAGAAATCATTACCATGTACAGACATCCGACGGCCTACCAAACGGATTTTTCGACACTGATAAAATAAATGTCACATTTTACATGATAAATGATTTATTGTTTTTATCTTTGGCTTTGTTACGTCACGTCAAGTTAACGAGTTTTCCTTTTTATTTCGATGCACATACGTTTCGTGTTCTACCGTTAGTGTCCGTACGAACACGAGCGAGTGTAAGTGTATGCGGGAGATAAAATTACCTATCTTTTAATGAAATTACATAAGACATGATGTTCTAATCGAGAGATAGCGAGCGAGATAGGTGGGTGACTGAGTCGCGTGTCTTGTTCATGTGCAAAAATTATTTGATAACTTGTAGTTTTAAATCTGTTGCAATTACAAATGAACACATTACTTGGTCGAAGATACACATATTTAAATATCATTATTGATTTAAAAGGTCTTTATATTTTTATATAGGTAATTGGAAAAGTTTTGAGTGATGCTTATTTACTTCCTTCAAAATTACTCTTGTGAAATATTATATATTGGTAAGTGAAACTAACAAAATTATTTCTCTTTGCAGGTATTCTATGATGGTTAGAAACAAGAATCGCGAAGCTCCACATAAAGTAGTGTTGATTTCTAAACGCTAGAATCTCGCCGCTCGTACGATAATTAGAGCTAAGATATATCGATATGACATATTCGTAGCAAATTGAACATAAGAAGGCAGCTTTAGTACATGGAGATGCGTGCTAGAGGCTGCCGGAGCTTCACAAAAATGGGTGTACGACTATCACTTTTTAAATTACTCCTCTTTCAAATCATGGTGCTTAGCTGTATAGCAAAAACAATACCCGAAAACTCACCGAGAATCAAAATCGTCAGCGATGTAGAAGACAGTGTCCAGGACAGCATAAGAAACCTAATACACACTGGTGAGTCACTTTTATAATTTATTAACACAACTTTGTACTCACTCAACCTAGTTAATAAATCCCCATGATTGAGATCTTAGTTTCAAGTTGCTAGGTGCCCTACATTTTGATTCAGAATATGTCTATTGACCTAGGAGTAAATACTTCGATTTACGGACAATACAAAATGAAAATAAAACATTCGTATTCCGTTTAATTTTTAAATTAGGTACACAGCATCCCGTTATTATTGTTGGCAGATCACAGCGCAATCTTTATCTGTCTTGATTTGTTTTACAAGTTCTGCGAATTGTTAGGAATCGAAATAAATTTAATTCTCGCGATGTAAAAAATTGGAGACCGTAAGCAATTAAGACGGACGCATCAAAAGATAAGTTTAATGTAAACGCAAAATCTAATCTTGAGTTGTTTTGTGGATGTCAAGGGATTGAAATGTTGATAATTGGATTCTTGGATTCAAGTGTGGTGTGACGGGACAAGATTGCCTTTGAAGGATTATCTGCCCTGTCTGTATTTGGGACAGGACGGCGTGTTTTATTTTTTAATGTGGCAACCGTCAGTCAGTTGTTGGACCTGAGTAACAAAAGTAAAACAACAATTTTTATTTATTGTAAAAATTAAAATATCAGAGTTTTAACTTTATACATTTAGAATTTAGAACTTTACCGTTAAGGCCACCCACATTTAGAAATTATTAAACTCGCCAACATCTTACAGAAACAATAAAAATACATTTATTTTTCTAATGCCTTTCATTTTAAATTGAAATTAATAATAGGTAAATGCGTGTCGAATCGATAACCTCAGTGATAGATTTTTTAAGCTGCATAGTTTTTAAGAATGCATATTAATGCGTTCCACTAAACATAAATAGAACAAGACTACATTTTAAATACCAACAAGAGTTAAAATTTGAGGACTGAAATTCTGTTAATTAAAAATAATTTAGTGATCACAATGAACTACATAAAAGGTACAAAAAGTATATCGTAGATTTATTGCCTTAATGTAAGCTAATCGTTTACGTACTGGGCAACTATCGAATCTATTCCTGGAGGCAATAATGTTACAAAAATAGAGCAAGGATAGCCAGGAGTGAGCAAATGTACTAACGAACCGTTTCATTATTGTATTTATTACAGTTTTTTATGTTTAATTATAATATGTATTTTATTATAAGTTATAACGCAAGTTTTGTAGGTATTTTCCTACCTTATATAGTATATAGAATTTCCTTTATATAGTAGGTATACCTATTTAGAGGTTATGATGTTTTCTTTTTTAAATGGAATTATTAAACGAGATACTCTGGAGTGTGAAAACGTCAGGACACCTTTAAAAATTGAGAAATATGTTTCCCTTTTATCTAATAAATCATTTACTCTAATAACTGATTAAAGTTATTCTACACAATATACATATAGTATATAAACGAGATTTATCTTGAAAGTGTAAAGTATAACGATCTGGCGTTCTTATCTTTAAAGTTCAATATTTGAAGAGCAAATCTTATCTTTATTGTGGAGAAAAGGCGCGAATCTTGGTCAGTGACGTGCAGTGTGACGTAAAGCTGTCACCTGTCATACGAGGATACAGATAATATCTTTATATCGCGATATACACTCGTATTAGTTAAATAAAGCTCCGATGCATTAAAAAACGTAAACATATCCGCCGCATCTTAATTGATATCTTTTTTTTTATTAGATGTTTAGTAAATTTACATAATTCGCAAGTATTATTACCAACGTGGGTTTTAATATCCTTTATTACATGTAATATGTTTATTATCTCAAACATTATTATAAGTTTATGTTAATTTTGTACAACAGTTCACACAATAAACGTAATATATTATTATATCTGGAAAATCATGGTATATAATAATTAGTTGACATTATAATAACTGGTTTAGGTATATTTAGTCACAAAACAAATAGTTACGTATGCTGCGCGTTCTGCAGGAAATCGTTTGTTCAAGTCACTCTAGACTTAATTCCTTTATTTAGTTAGTCTGATTATGATGTACTGTGCATATGATGTAACTCACGTAGGTAACGAATATTAATATTAGAAGTTTTGTGAAGTTTTACGATTAACAATGAATTTATGTCCCTGTAAAAATAATTATTTTCACTGAACATTAATTTTCAATTGTAATCTTTTCCTTCTGGATAGTTTAATGACGAGGACAAACTCTTTTTTTATTTAATAACTGAGAAATTAAAAGAGAAACTAAAACTTTGCATTGTGAACTAATATATTCTAATAGTGGAATCGTTTTGTATTTATCTTGTAATGTCCACCCACGTGGCGCTGCGTCTTGTTGTTCGGCAGGGGGCGGGCCCCGGGTAATACACTATAATTGATGCCTGCTAGATGAACATGCATACAGCCTACGCTTACCCAAATTGATATACTTATATGTGCTTGGGTAAACCACTGTTCTATTGTAATAATTAATGTTATATATAAGAAGTTAACAATAACATCACACTGACTAATTCCTTGAAAACTAACTTTACGTGTTTTTTTTAATTCATAAATGCGTTACCCGATTTTATCGATTTTATGAAATGCATGAATTCATAAAATAAAATGCAAACAGTCACAATTACATATGTCGACGACCACTATTATAAAGTGCTAAAGTTATATATTATATCATACACGATAATTTAATTGCTGGATATTCTTCATACGAGCTCAAGACTGCTCAATAAGGATTACAATAGCTCATTGATCATTTTATATTTAACGAAAAACATATTTACATGTTCTTAAAGTTTAAGACATTTTGTTTTATTTGAACAGTTTTTGATTTCTTAAATTTTATACTTGAAAAGTCAAGTTGAGAATGTTATTTATCCTGTTCTAAATGATTTTACTCTACATCAGTTCACCCATAAAATTTTTCGCATTCTTGGCAATATGGAACAGTGAGAAGTCAACACATTCGTGTCACCCAGTGATAGAGCGTTTAAAAGTGCACCGACCGAGAAATTTATCGTACAAAAAGCGCATCAATGCGTCTTTAAGTGCCGAGAATTATTGGATTGCGTTTATTTTTTTTTCTGAAATAAATTCTCGCTCGAGCCGAATAAGGAGTGGGAAAATATAAGTTGCCAGTGAAACTTGTGTGGCCTAGCTAGTAACACAGTGTCGAGTGTCTAGCCTCGCGCGTGTGCTGACTCGACAATCGTACCTATTTCTTAGGAAATTGCTCATGCACTTTGAAATTGTAAGAATCTTCGATAAAAGAATCAGAACGAATACCTGTATCAGTTACATGTAGAGGCGCCTTCTCTAAACAGCTAAACGTAGCATCATTGTAATTACACGCAAATATTTAAAAACATAAATAGCTAATGGTATTTGCACACGTGTTGTATGTTGAATGCTAGCTTACATACGCGAGCTCATTATGTTAATATGTCACTTTTCATGCAGTCACGACTATCATCTATAACTCGAGACGACATTGACCCTCAGTCAGCTCTTCATATTCAAGCTGTTAAGTCGACATTCATTTGTTTTATTAACCCCTGAGAACTAATAAAATACTACGTCGTATAACAGTTATGCATAGCATGATTTCAATTCACGTTTGCGACTAAATTGAAATATATGTGCATTGTGCATATTTTATCGTGTTATTAGAGAGGTAACGCTGCTTCGAACTGCTGCAGAGGGCAAATGTTAAGGATGAGATAAGTGTACAAGAAACGGTGATGCATATCGCATGTTCCTATTTCATTTTCTTATATATATTTTAAATTCCAACCAAATAAACTACAAAATACCTAAACGACCATGATAGAGTTTTCAACGACGTAATCAATATGACCATTATACGGTAATATTAATTACTTTTTAGAAGGAAAAGAATCTACGAATGTTTTCCTTAAAATTAATATTCGAAATATGATAAACAAATAGGGCCTATCCAGGATTAAAAAGAGAGAAACAATAATAACAAAACTAAGCGATGATACGAGAAGGTAATATTGCACCAATATAAAATTTATATCAGCCAAGATACGGTTTTACGAGTATTATGTAAGTTTAACGATAAAGTTTGTTCACTTATCTTAACAAACATCACGCCATTTGCGACAAATCTTTTCTGCATCAGAACAGATCTTTTTGATGGTAGAAATATCTACACGAGGGAATGACATTGCGCTTCGTGTGGAAGTACCAAAAGTCTATTTTTCCTCTAATTAATTATTTTTAAAATCATGTCTTTTATTGCCCTTTCGTGAGATTCTTTCAGTGAGTTAGCTTTCAGACTGTTTGTCACGGGCGGAGGTGGTTTCTTATCATTAGAATCATTTTATGATAATGAAGGAACAGTGACTAAATAGAATAGAAGGGACTAAAAGTAGAATCGGAAGGAGCAATAGGTCCAAGACCTTAAGACTTATTTGTCCGATTGTTAGATTGTTAAATCTTATTCAAGAATCGTAAGTGCCAATACTAAATATAATTATAGAATTCTAAGGCACATTTTATACCACTTTAATACGTTTGCTAATATTTTAAATAGAACGAAATAGCTCCTCAAAATTATATGCTTCAGCAAATATTGTAACAAACAAACAACAGCATTGCAGTACCTAGTATTAAATCTATAAATAAATCGTATGATCCAAAATTTTTATTTCTATTGGACATTGCCTAAAAGCATCGTATTACATATTCTGTATTGCATAATCTGCATAGCAAAATGTTAACCGTCAGATTCACCGGTATCAGCAGTAGCACTTGCTGCCTTATCGTTATTATTTATATTATTCGATAATTTCCGCTTTTCTTGGAAAGCCCCGTACGTATATGAGGTGACATAGTTTTTATAATTGACGCCTTTGGAATAATTAAATTTATAAGTTTAGAATCTCATCGCTATTTCAGTGAAAATACATACATACTTATATTGTAATAGAAAATTCCAAATTGAGTTTGTAAAAATATCGTATCTTAAACTCCTTAAAAGAATTATTACATTACGTTGCAAAACTCCATTAAACAAAAATGATAAAAGTCAATAAAACACATGGATTAAAACATATCAATTTATTCAATACCTATAATATTGTCTTCAGGTATCTACTCACATAAGCACCTGGACGCGTCGAAAGCTGAAGTGGTGACGCCAGTGAAAGTGGACCGTGACGGCGGGCACGTGTCCTTCGTCGTGGAGCACGCGCACGGGCACGGGCACGCGCGCGCACGTCGGGACCTCTCCTCCCGGGACCACCATCTACCACATATGCTGCACTACAACTTGACGGTTGGCGGCCGGGAGTTGAGGCTAGACTTGAGGTGAGTTTATACAGGATTATACTTGTTTAATCAAGTTTATTTATTTATTCTTCATTATATAATAAATACATAAATATATAAACATTATAAGCTACCATGCATAGGTAATTGGCGGCCTTATCACTAATAGTGATTTCTACCAGGCAACCAGGCAAAACACATAGAAGCTCCGCTCGAATTTCGTCGAAGCCTTTGAATCTTTTTTAAATATTTTTTGTATGACTTTATTATCCAGGTTTTAAATTATTCCAACTCTAAATATATGTATTCATCATTTTATGACAAACGCATTTGTTATCAGTCTTACTAGAGACGTTGTAATGAACAAAATATCAGACATTATAAAGCAGTAATTCACTGTCTTTAAAATCGTCCGGTTAATAAATTTCGTTAGTCACATTATCTGGCGTAATAACATGAACTTAGCTAGTACATTCGGCTTTATCTAGTCATGCTTATTGAAGGATAAAGTGCATTGATACGACAATATTATGTTCCGAGATAGTATTGCAACGATCGGTATCGATTTCGATAATTCATCTGAAATCTGCGAGATCAGTGACCGTAATAATCTATGTAGCAACGTGATAAGTTGATAACACAGTGCAAATAAAGCATATTACCTAACCTGATAACCGGGGCCATGTGAAAATGCGAGCAGCGAGCAGCGAGCAGTGAGATGACGAATATTATCTAAACGAATTAATTCTTTATCATGCGTTGTAATATGATCGTGCTTTTTGTATGGTAACTGGTTCAAGATTATTTAAGAAGAATTAGACGTGATACTTCATGTACATTCGAATCCATCGACTAATATTATCAACTTTAATAGAACATAGTAATGCATGAATGAATAATCTAAAGCAATAGAGCAGTAAATAATAGTAATAAATACAGATAAATGATAGTAAAGTATCTACGTTGAAGTTGACTCACTGACACACTATTGATAGATTTTGTTTCAATTCGTCACAATCAGCGTATCAGCGCAACCTTTCAGTAGTGTTTGAACTTGTCACTATCGCGAGATAATTTCTACCTCATATTTATCTAAGTTATACAATATTACAATGGCACACGTCGCCGCTCATCCGGCACGAAAATAGAATAATTGCAATATAAGATATTTTTTATATTTATTGAGTTTTTGTGGCGCGCAAGGATCGTTATTTCATGTTTATCATTTTCGATTGATCGCACGCCCACAAAGGTTAACGAATAGTCTCGTCTAAAAAACTTTAATAGGAATAATAAATCACGCGCGGCTCTATCGTACGATCTACGACATTATTGTTTTCATTCTACTGATTAATACTTTAACGTATTAAATTACTTGTTTATGGTACCACAGACAATACAAGCCACATAAATAAAACCGCGCCACTTAAAGTCTGTTGTCAAATGTTTATTTACGATTGCATTTGAAGTTAGTGGTATTATAAATGCTGAAACCGAATTACTGTTACTATAAGCGAATTGCTACCAGACTAATACAACATTAAAATTGCCCAATAGTATGTTTTATCGGGTATTTAGTTTGGTAGGTGAACAATTACATAGCGCAATAACAAACGCTATAGGGTACCCATTCTCAAGAACATAATTTACTTCGACAAAATACTGCTTATTTCTCGGAGCGTTTTTTCTCCAAATTTTCTGCATTAATTGGTCACTTTTTTATATTAAAACACTTAAATAGGCTTCGGTGTGTTAAAAATTCAAAGTGGTTTATTATGTAAAGGAATGTAGTAATTGGCGTCCAAAAGAAGGAAACATAAATCGTATGTCCGTCAACTTAGGAGTAAAAAAATACCACAGCAGTAACCTTGAGGCGCATGCATCGTTTAACACTAAACAGAGGTTCTGGCTGCCAATAAATCTATTTAAAAATAAAATAAGCCATTTATCAATACGTGAATAATGAGTGTATAAATATTGAAACTATAATAATGTTATATAAAGTATTAATATTAATTTATATTAAGATGAATTATAACCAGGTAGATTGAAATCGGTAGTAATTTGGTTAAATTTCTAGAAAAGTACATACCTGTATTTGATTTAATGTTTAACGTTTTAAGCATACTAATAATAATTATGTCTAATATAGGTATAATTCGTATACCTGGGGGATCTTCTGACCTTCCATTAAACTAACCGTAATTTTCCTCATTATTTGAAACAAATAAAAAATAGTAGGTACTAGGTTATTTAATTAAATATCTTCAACGGTGCCATGAGTGTTGCTTCTTGTAAAGAGACAGAGTATATTTTTTATTTATAATGTATTCACATGCACGTAGGATCCGACTATGTTTCGTAGAATCTATTAATTTCTAACAAGCTGTTGGCCCAACGCCTAACCAACGCGAGTCTATCTCAAACTAATCGGTGCTATTTCCAAATAACATTTATATTGGAGAAAATTTACTCGCTTGAACTTCATCCGGTGGATGTAATAAATTCGAAATATATGTTAGTCTTGCGGTTCAGAGTTAAAATTTCAGCTAGATTTTGCTTCTAATATGTTTTGTTTAAGTTGAGGAAAAATACTGAAATCGAATGACGTAAAACCTACGCCGTCCAGTTTAAATTTAAAAACTAACTAAAAAAGAAAAAAATCTCTTGTGTACCTTTTATGTGTATTAGGTGTTTTATGAATTATGAGCATTATAAATAAGACAACAACAATCACAATCACAATTATGAAATGTATCTTTAAAAATAAAGCAACGAATTTGTTTGTTGTCTGAAAGATGCTTCAAAACATAAATAGCTTTTTTGTATCTATACCTAATTATTCAATATTCTCATTATTGTTTAATGGACAACTTTTTAAAGAAATAAATTATATAGAATGAAAGGAATAACAGTTCTCATAAGTCATCATTAATATAGTTAGAAATTGTCGCGACCGGAGTCATACAATTTCCGCAATACGACATGAAGTGTTATCTAACCTTAGATATAATGAATTCCTAATCGGGGCCCTAGCAGCATTCCTTCAGCAAATAATGCAATAAACGATGATAAAATCAACATTATCTCGCCTAAGAACCGGATAACCAGTGACCTAAAATTTGCAAAGCATTTATAAGTTCCCCGAATTTCTATGAATAACATAAATATTTTATGGTTGCATTCGAAACTTCTTTAGAAAACCTACCAAGAACCGTTCATTAATTTGTATATTCCATGACACGTTAATTTTTTAAGTTTCTCTGGCTCAGAAATGATTTATGCGTTAAACGTGTCATAATTTCTTTATTTTTATCCATTTGTATTCACTATCAAACCCACCTCCTTAATTGCTTCACGCAATATCCGAAAAATAAAAATAAAACTCTTACAAAAGCCTGAGGCAAACCACTTTAAAACGAAATAGATATTTTAAAAATGTACACAAATATTTTTACTGAACATACTGAGCTCATTTTGTGTAAAAAATCTTATATAGTAAAATAGTAAACACAATTTACATTTCTAATAAAAATTATTATCGACAGTGACCTATATTCTCTTCTATGTACTCATAAACCTTGTCCAACAAATAAGGAATAAGGGTCACTTACATTACAACCATGTATATCGAAGAATGCCACAGTATATTAGTGACCAATTATTTATATCGATAACCTCAATTATGGTGCGGTGCCAAGGCTGTTAAGGACGAATTAGATTGTATCCGATTCATTGAGTTAACTGCGGTTGCGGAGATCAAAGATGTACCGCGGAAGCGACGCATTTTTGCGTGCAATCGTTTCTTGGAATCTCGCTATCACTCCGCACTCAAGTGTCCAACACGCACCGCTACCGAGAAGCTACTCGTGCATTTTATACGCAATCGATATGTTATCACCATGCACTCGCTATGGTTCACAACTTCACAAATAAAAGCACTAGTGTCACCGTGAGTGTTGAAGTAGTGACCCTTTCTAGATTATCTACTGTCTGTCTGACAAAGGTTAAGACACACAGATAAAATATTTAACTTTGAAAGAGTTTCCTAATTAAACTTCTAGATTTACAAAATTCTATTATGGGAATGGACCTTCGTTTAAGGCAGGGTCGATAGACAGTTCGAATTTCTTACTCTTCCTAGACCGCATTTCCATTTTTCACCAAGCAATATCGTGGTAAAATATCTACCTACTATTGTGTAGTTTTATGCTAAAAAGCGTCTCCATTTTCTTAATTAACAATACATTGAAGTAAATTTGTGTAAACTATTTTATATTGGAAAGACGATACACCTTCGACCTCGAAAGCATATCTGATCGAGCAGAGATGTGGGGCTCATGCATTTTTATGACATACAACAAAAACTTGACAGTTTGAAAGTCGTCGCACGGTCTCGCATACATTTCTTAAATGAGTAATCATTGCACTCAAATTGCATAGGAAGGTTGTCGTTGATTGTGAGGCGAATAATAGTGTGAAGACTGAACTTATATGTTAAACAAAGAACATGTATCATAAATACTCTAAATACAAAATACTTCTAGTTAATCAATTCCTTTAAAAGTCCTCAAAAAACTTGAATATAATTGGAATAAATGATATTAAACATTTTAGCGAAACTTTATCGTTAGGTCAATAATTCTTAATAAAAAAATTCAATGATATGTCATAAAATATTACCGTAGTGAGATCCTGATATGTATAATTATGATATGAATACAGATAACCGAGCTAAAGTCGGAGACGCTCACAGTATTTTTATTTTAATGGTAGGGTGTCTAAAGGATGGTAAATTGACGTCATCAATAATTTAAAAATTATACGTTAAATGTGTTGCTAAGTTCATAACTCGTGAACTGAACCGATTTCTATAGGTAATTTTCTTTAGAATATTCCTAAGTTCGAAAATCATTCTTACACAGAGAATGAAGGGATAGGTAATAACACCTTGTAACGTTACAAGTAGGATAGGTACAGACTACAAGTCGAGCTAGCTAGTTGATAATAAATTTTCACATTGGTAACAGACCCGATGCGCCACGCAGCCAGACAAGCTATTTGTATCAAGTCGTTAGGCTCCAAATAATTTACATAACAATACGTCCCATTATCTTAATTTTCACACCCTATATTTTGGGCGTAATTTAATTTCGCTCTTTAAAACTTGCAAAATGCAGGCTAATTATATATTTATGACTTGAGCTTTAAAATTTTTATTATTTTTATTTATAGAAGTATGTATCTTTAAATAAGTTTTATGTTTAAACGATTAACGTGGACTTGCAGATACGACACTGTTAAAAACATTTGAATTCCAACATGTCACTAAATAAATTCTTTTTTGGAATAAAAAGAACGTTTTATTAACACGTCAACTCAGCTTTCGTATTGAATTAAATGAAATATCGATGCGGGAAAATAACAATGAATTTAGGTTCAGGAGTGCGGTGCAAGGACCTCGTAAAAGACCTATAAAATAAAGGATCGGCCTAGCTGCCCTAACCACTCGCCCTAGGTAGATAGGCACTTCGTTTTATTCTAGACAAAACTGGTATTCTGTTGTAAAAGAGCCAATTATATTTTATTGCGTGTTGTAAACGTAATATAGCATAAAATGTCAGGTATTTATTGGAATCAAATATACATTCAGTTCGTTGTGTTTATTAAGAAATAATTCAAAATTAACCGCTTTCTGTTACTCAGAGATAGATGCAACAATATTATTTTTTGTAGATTTACTTATAAATTATAATTAATTATCAGTATCACATCGGTTCTACGAGTTTTGCTATCAAGGTACTTTAATTAAGTTTGTAATGTTTTTTGTCATGGAACAAATAATGAATTTATTAACTATACAAGAATAGAATAAACGTAGTTGTTACCTATATATAAGAGAATGATTCTGAGTAATCATTATTCGGGTATTTTACGGTAACACATGACTGTCTGGACCACTTGCGGAGTACTCGTAAAAATGTTTTTTGCGCCACAACAAAGCTACTTGAAGCTCTCAAAATAGTATAAACTGCTATAAATTTTAAAAAGACTGGTGATGCTTATGTCACTCAATTTTCTGTATAGTATTATAGGTACGTAATGGGCACGTATATGTTTTATAAATTACATACAACATAACGGACATTACTTTTCAGACATTATTTTTAACTTTGAAACGGCCGTCGTATTTTATTACGGATTATTAATGCAAAGTTGTGATATATTATATAATTCAAAATGTATTTGCTTATTCATATGATAATATTTATATTAAGAGTAGACATTCAGGCGCGTTGTGGTTGGAGTCTGCGAAACTGGGCCAACCATATTTGCCCCTGCTAATTGGCGTAATGAGCTTAATCTGTGTGTTTAGTCGCTACTCAATCTGTTTGCGAACGATCGACAGCTCACCTTGCCAAGGTTGTTCCTTATAGCATCATTAATTCCTAAACACATTTCTGAATCCTAATTTTAAAGCGTTCAAAAGATCGCCACAAATTAATCATAATATCAAAAATGGACTTTAAAATACCCAAATTAGACCTTTAATAAAAACTTAAAAAGCAATTGATTTTGTGTAGGCTGGCGATAAAAAGGTCCCTAATGTTTCCTTTTTTCAAACAAGCCAATTTAGCCATACACAGTAAAAATACATCGAGACCTCACGTCGATTTATCTTCCTACATTATTAATGGAAATTTGCATACGATTTCCGCAAACATTTTTAATCAACGTAAATGGCGAGCCATTGATGTCTCACTGCTTTAGTAATCATTTGTTTTTTCTGATTAATGAATCAAATTACGCGCCTTTGGTCACGGTAGTATTAGCTCGATAAATCTTCTGTTAACTCCAAATCTACTTTTTGCGGTCGTAGGCAGATCGCGAAGACGATATGGGTTAAACTTAACCCTCGATTTATTGCTTACAGATAACATTTTTCAAAGTTCGACCAGGTTTCCTGTTCTGTACTGAAATTAAAACCCAATGGTTATTTATGAAGCTGGAACACAAAGAAACAAAGCAAACATCGAAGGTTCGAGCGCTTAGGAGTTTGCACTTTTTCGCGCTTTTTTTTAAGTTAAGAACACGTACTTAAAATAACGTTTTAAATTGTTGTTATATTATTTTTATTTTTGAATACATCAATGATTGATAAGATATTTCTGCTTTCGTAAATCATAAATAAATAAAAACTAACCGTATCTGCAATTAATCAATATACCGTATAATCAAGTAATAAAATAATATAATTGAATTATGTGCACTTTCTAATTAATTGGCTTTTCAGTTAGAGACAGCAGCTTGAATTTGGTTTTCTATATTGACCTACATTGCAATCTACATATTATGTGAATCTGAGTTCATGTTATTAAATTTTTATAGCCTCATAAAAAACCACGTTGATTATAATGCCAAAACTCTCGTAACTATGTTTTATGATGGTTCCGATCTAAAAATATTTTTACGTCTCTTCATACATTGAAAGCAGGATTTGCACACGCAGATATAATTATGACTGATGTTATATTGAGTCTTTACACCCGTATAGACTGTTCTGGATGCCCTATTTATTTATTGGTAATTTATAAGCTAATGGTTAAAACATTTAGGCAATTTGCCTATTAATTTTCTGATTTTTTAAAAGGCACAATTGTGGCTCACACACATTCATACACACACACTTTAAATTATGAATATTGTTTTATATGTAAACGGTTGTTTAATCGTAAATTTAGTAGGATGTTGTCTCTTGACTGAACTTGAATTTCAGACTAGTTTAGTTATATTTTTCATTCAATGTATATTTTATGACATCTGGAAATGTCGCATGACTACAAAACTTCTTCTATTTCTTCGAGTCTTATTAAGCTGATTTAAAGGCATCTGTGGCCTTTTTATGACCATAGCTCATCGGCTTAAGTCCATAACTACTTTTACAATCCTGGCAAACGATTCGCATGAAAAAAGGAATTCAAAAGAAAAATCATCCTCGGACAATAAGATTGAATCTTAAAGCACTGTCATAAAATAACATCAATCATATAAATAACATAATTTATTGTGAATTTATCTTACCATTTTATAAACACTTTTATGTATATTATTCCGCACTTTTTATACAATAACTAGATAAAGTAAAACCTATAGATACAATATCTTGGTCCATGTTTAATCTTGATGCCTCCATAAAATGAAAATTTCCAAGAGCCGAATTATATTAGTAGTAAGGATAAATACCTTTTTTTATCGCCTAGTTCTGGTTGCGTGGAAGATATCGCTAGCAATAAGGCCGCCAATGGGCTCGATTATTTTCTTTGTATATTTATGTTCTTTGTGTTTGCCAAGAAAAAGTGAATTTTTTATGTTTCCTATGTGTGAGTTTTATATAATTAATAAAGAAATAACAATTGGCAGCGTGTTCGAGCTCGGATAGTGATCGTGAGCATTGTTCGCAGGCCTTCAGTGTCGTTTATCACGCCAGCGATGATCGTGGAGCGGCAACGGGCGACCTATCGCACGCGCTCCCGGCCGCAGGAAGCCGCCACCTCGTGCCATTATACCGGCACCGTCAGGGGACAGCCCTCGTCCAAGATTGCTATCTCTGCGTGCGACGGACTTGTAAGTAGAGACATAAGCTATGTACTTATATTAATACGGTTTATGAAATGCTAGTTATGATCAGGAAGCAATGTATCTAATCAGGAAAGATAGCACGTAGCTTAAGTCGAAATAATTAAATTATTACGTTAAAACTGAGAACAATCCCGATATTTATCATATAGGTCGTCTGAGGGTTGATCTGGTATACCCAATGTCCATAATGATGAAGGTGGAACCAGTCTCTTTATTATTATGCGATAAACTGATTAAATAATGCGAAATAATGTGTTATTTTTAATCAATAAGGAAATTTAATTTGATAAGAATAAATGTATTCGTTAGTCATTTTTAAAGTAGCAGGTGACGCTAAAAATGTGTAATATTAATACAAAAAGCTACGTCGTCGTATGCATTGTAATATAAGAAACAAGTTATTCAAGAAAATATTATTCTGGTTAATAATTAAAATATTTAATGAATGAGCACCAAGCGTAATTTTTTCCTTTGACGCAATTAAATAAATAAAAAAAACAATTCTTTTATCTACGTACGCGAGCATGAGATGTCTTTTTCATTTGTTTATACGCGAATTCTTATGCTAATGAGTTCCTGAACAAGTTACAAGTAGCATTTTATGTTCCGTGCTTTTATCACATTATGGTATTATATTCGCATCTTACTGTACAATTATTTGTTTAATTTTAATTAACTCTATAAAGATGCTAAAAATACAAACTTTAATTTCATATTTTTATTGTTTTGCTGTAGAAACAGAATATAGCCCGCGTGTATTTGAGAAAAGGATCGATATCCAATTAAACTTCAAATATCACCCAATAAATAATTCAACAGTGACTCCAATAGGCATTCAGAGAGAGCTTTTCACAATCAAGTGGAAATGGGAACTTGGTATAATAACGTTCAATACAAATGTACTACGTGAGCTGGAAGAGAGATTCCATTCGATTTGATTTAGCACAGTTTGTAGAGAGCGAAGAGAAACATTTTCATCAATGTTTTGATTTATTGCCTGTCTTTGTGATTGGATCAATTTATTGCTTACTTTATAATATAATTAACTTACATATAGCTTAATAAACATGGCTAGATATCTATAAAGATTAATAGATCATAAAGTATTCGTATTATACTGTCATATAATATACAAAATCGATTTTTAATCGTTCCAATAAATCTATCAAAAACAATACAATCGGTATGATTCTAACTACCAAACGTATTTGTTTTTTTAATATTCAAAATGACAAATCAATATAAATTTTAAATTATTTGAGAAACGTCATTAGTAAACCGCGTGAATATTCCTATCTATTTAAAATAAGGTTATTTCGTTTTATCTATTTTAAAACAATACAACATTGACAAATTAGTTACACACCAATTTATTAAACGAAATTTTAAACTTAAAAAGCAAGCGTCGCTCAAGTCAAACAATAAGCAATATCTCAAATTTAATTTACGAAACACGATACAAGATCTGTAGTTAAATCACTTTACAAAATAGGAGTAACCGGTTTGATATTGGTTTGTTTAACAAAAAGTTTAGACACGATGTAATTAAATATAATTTACACTCGGTTGACTCGAGGTCGCTGCGCAGACGCATGTCAGCTCTCATTAATCAACTTTCGTTCTTCTTCAACTGGTTTAACTTTTTTACTATCAGATAATGTTAGTTAACAGCTTTACACACCTCATACGGCGTTATATCGATGTTATCGTTATATCTCTACGAATTCAGGATATAATAGATACTATCGATCTTCTATGAATATTTAATTTAGATATACGTGATAAAAATGCCTCTCCGTTATTGTAAATTAAAAAAACACCTTTGTGATCCGTAATTTTAAAACAAATTTGTAGCAAATAAAAACATAATTAAATAACTAAGTACTTTTACGAAAGCATCATTTAATTCTATTATATATCTGTAATATAGAACTCTAAATGAACATATAAATATTCGGATAAAATAATGTAAAGCAATAGCAGTGGGTGTGCGAATCGAACCCTATTACTAGATGCGCAATAACTTCTAATATCAATACTACGCCTTCGACTAGTAAACTGTAATTTGAAATATAATGAGCGGTATTATAAAAGGCCTGAATGGACTGAATGGACTTTCGCAGACGGCCTTCCAATTCACAAGGCCGGCGACATACAGGCTGGCCGGTCGCTCAACTCCACATAACTAGCCGATACGATCCTACACGATTATTTGAATATATAATCACGTCCGCCAATGGTAAACTAACCCACATCGTGCGATGCTTGATGAGGGAAATCTTATCATTTATTTATTATTACAATTGTGTATACTAAATACTATGTACTTTACAAAAAACGCTAGTCATATATGAATTGGAAAGATAAAAATTTGTGCATTCCGTAAAATGTATTTGATTTAACATTATTCAGATGACACGAATTACACTTATATATAGTTCACGTTTATCTTGTTAAGAAGACAAATTCTTGCAAGATTTATCAATAGAGTTTTCTATTTCATCACGACGTTGGCAAAAACATATGATAACTTGGTGACCTACAACCTCCAATTCACCAATTCATGTTCAGATACGTAGTGTGAAATTGTTGGCGCAAACACGTTACACGTGTGCTAAACTAATTAGCAATAATACTATACATTTTTTACTTTATTTTCAGTCTTATAAAATTTTTGTATGCTGTAGGTGCTCGATAATTGATTCATATATTTTTTTATCAGGCTGGTCATTTACGGACCGAACATGGAGAATATTGGATTGAGCCATCGAATCAAATTTCCAACGACATTTCCAAGGGGCGACCTCATATCATTTTCAAAAGGTCTGCCGTGGATAAACTAGAAGCATTTCATAGAAGAAAACGAGAAGTTAATAACGTACATGACAACTATAATGCTAATAATAGAATACATAAAAATGAAAATCAAAACTCTGTAAGATATTCTAACAATAGGAGAAACCACAAAGAGGCTATGGATCCTCGTCGTCGGGCTTATTTAGAAGAGAAGAGAAGACGACTAGAAGCGATGCGAAGGGATCCGGTAGCTTATAGAAGAGAACAAGCAAGAAGAGGCGAACAGAGAAGAATTCAGTCATTATCAAGGAGCTCATCTATAGAGAATAGCAATTCCATAGAGCACTCATCGAAAAATAAAACTGTCAGCAAACCAAGGTTTGAAGACAGGCCTCGACGCATCCGCACGAGACGGCGCAGACGAAAACGATCAAAGAATTGTGCGACAAAACAACCTCCTTATCAATGGAAGACTAAAAATCTACAGAACAAGCAAATTGAAGAGTATCAGAAATCTCGATACAGCAAGGTAATGTATTAATAATTTGTATCCTCAACTCTTTTTAATTTTAATTAACATAATAGTAAGAGTACAAAGAGTAACTTTGAATTATTATAACCTTTATTTGTAGATACACCTAAAATTTTTATTTTGAACATTTTATTTTCTTTATATTGATAATAACCTCGTTTGGTATTATAACTATTTGTAGTAATTATTAATGTAATGATGAAGTGTTTAGAGAGATAATAAATGGTTTTATGTATAATTGCAAAACTTGAATATTGCGACATTGTGTAATAGCTTCACATATTGCAACATTAATTTCTGTTGTAGAAGTACCATCGGTCACATCATCAGGGTCGGTGGGACAAGGAGGCTAGGCGTTCTACGCGCTCCGTCAGCAAACCTCGACATGTGGAGGTTCTGCTCGTTGCTGACAAATCTATGACCGACTTCCACAGTCAAGGCAATCTGGAAATCTATCTCCTCTCAATTATGAACATGGTAAGTATCATTATCTTATCTCACGTATCTCCGTTTTCTGTTACAGTGACAGGTAAATAAAATATACTATTAAATTTTCGTTCTTATTAATAGTATTGCAAAATCTAATGCCTTCGACCGTGATGCTAATATTTTTATCGTATTAATGTTTTGCGTAACCTCTGATTTCATAATACTTGTGTTCAGGTATCATCTCTGTACATGGATCCGACGATCGGAAACTACATAAAAGTGGTTGTGGTGAAGATTATTGTGATTGAGGAGTTGCAAGCGGCTCCCGACTTGCAAGTGACGACGAATGCGGACTCCACGCTATACTCGTTCTGTCGCTGGCAGCAGCAGCAGAACACTAATGATGACAACAACCCACACCACCACGATGTGGCCATTCTAGTCACCAGGCAAGACATATGCAGCCAACACGACTCTCCTTGTAGGTACGGAGTTGATTTCATTTACTTGCCTATTCTTACTTAAGAACCTTTACTTAAGAAGCATTTGAAACGAACTTTACTTATTGGTGCCTCTGTAGCTCATGTACTTACGAATTTTCATTTCGCATCAAAAATTTATGATTCTAAAACCACTCGTGTTCGATCGCTTTACGCAACGTGAATACGAAAATATAGCTATTGATAATGGCAATAATTTTTTGCAATCTCGAGTTGAGACAAGGTCAATGGCAGGGGCTGTCTGTTTGCATGTGGACTGTGTAGTGGCGTGAGTAACGCGTGCAGAAATAGAACACTTTCGGCTTCTGGCGCGAGTCGCCATGTGGACGCAGGTGCCCCTGCTATCGCGTAATCTCAACCAATAAATACGCTTTTTAATTCGTTACTACTACTCGAATATAAACAGGAAGATAGAATATTAGTTTCAAATGGCGATGGAATACCATAAGTTAAAAATGCGGTTAAAGCTTTTAACTTAACACATCACACTTAGATTAAGAACTATAATAATTTTATAAGAATTGCTCTTCGTATTCGATATGAATATATATTGCAAAAATATTTAAAACTAAGGACCGGTTACGTTACGCCATCGTTAAAAATGTAACTGGCCTGTCGTAAAGAATTGCCTTAAAACGTAAATTCCATACATTACAATCGTATTCCGCGTTCCTGTTTTATTCCTGATGCGAGGATGAAAGTACCTATCGGATAAGTAGAAACCCCTTTCAATAAATTTATTTATTACAATAATGTACCTTATCAATCATTATCAGATTATTATCAACACATATAGTTACGTATTGTCAATACATTACGTATTGCATAAACAAATGAGTTAGATACAGTTGACAGCCTAAGCGCTCATCTTGTCCGTACTCACGCTTATCTACAGACAGGCTTATTGCCAATGCGTGACAATAAAATAACTTGTAACTATGTGCTAATATCAAATAAGGTCATGGTCGGAAGCTTGAAGCCATAATTAACATTAAAATATCCTTTATTACATTTTAATCTCACTTTTTGCATACTGAATGCTTTACAAAACCGTAATACAATAAAAATTCACTTTCGATGCCACGTTATTTTTATTGGAAATCATAAACGCAAATAAAGACGAAGAACACGCAAAAAGCAGTAGGAATCCACTCGAAACATTTTTTACGCGTCGTTAACGGCTCCGAGCGCGCTTCCAAATTCGCCGACATCAAAAACGCCGACATTAAGGCCAAGGATATCGAATAAATACAAATTGAGCATTCAAACTTTTAACAAAAGCCTATAACCATCGCATACATAATTATGAGCAAGATATTTGAGGTGAAGTGAATATTTCAAAACTCGCCACACCTTTCACGGTTGCTGACAAGATTTAATAGACATTTCGACGCGCTTGGACGCGTATAATTGAATAAAATTTTCTGCTTATACATACATTATGGATTACTGTTAGAGTTTTACAAATTGCATCGAAAAGCATTCGTTTAATGTAAACAATTGCTACGGCCGAGCCTAAATAGACGCGGCAGATGCAAAGCAGGCGTCTACCTTATGTAATATGAAATTAACGGCTATCGATATTTGTTTACTCATCGATGAAGTGTTTATTGGAAAATGTAACGTTTAATGTTATTTTTACCCACTTGTCTGAAGCCGCGTAGGCAGAATGTTAAATAAGAAAATGCGCGAGTGGAATGAGCAATTCACGTATTCTCACAAAAACCAGTGCGTAATGAATGTAATAAGGAGTCCCGATTCGGTAAACGGTACAAACGAGAAGTGGAATGTTCTCGGAAGAAGACAATGTGCTCGTAACGGTGTCAGCGGCGGCCCGGGGCGGCCCGGGCGGACAGAGGACCACACATTCATGAATTATGTATCGGACTGCATAAAAATGCAGCCGTCATACACAGTTCTTTACACATTTACAGTCGACTTTTAAAAATGTGTCACCTTAACTTATATAGAATAGACACACTATTTCTGTTTCATCGATCAATATATCTTACTATCGTTCAACTAAACCTATTTAACATGAAGGCTATTTTGTTTTGATACACTGACCGATACCTGAAATTCACTTTTCGTACAGTTTGAGAGAACATTGCAAATAGAAGGGCAGATATTACAGAATGAAATTGGGACATATCGCAAAATATAGATAAATAGATAACACATATACATAAGTCAAATAAGATGATTATATCAGTAGCATAATAACTAAAGATATAGTATTGATAGCGATACGTTATCGATAGGATTGTATTGGAGCAAGCGCGGCGCGCCGCCCAGTCTGGCGCGCGCGACCGACCGTAACATCTCACCTTGATAACGCTTTAATATCTTTTAATTTTATTTTTTTACAACTCCTTAAACTATTGTTGATATATTGATATTTACGTTAACATGACAATAGCGTTAGTTTCATATTACTTATGTAAAATTATTCGAGTTTTTCTAAGTATTTTATTGAAATGAAATAATATTGGAAAGTTAAAATTTATTTTTACTTAATAAAACCTTAACTATTATATTTATGCACCTCTTGAATATGCATTTAGAAATTAACTCCGTAAAGTAAAAATAGATTTAAAAAATATTTATTTTATAATTCAAATTATTATTAATTAGTAAAAAATACAGCCATGTAGTCAACTGTCAAGTACAATGATGTAATGTTTTAATAAATTTTCCTAATGTATAGTATAGTTCAAGGTTCCACAAGGCAAAAACTTCAAAACGAGTTCTTTATTGTGTACAATAACGCGGTGGGTGCAATTACATTAAATTACACAAGAGATTACTTACGGAAATGAATTATATCGCTCCGTGAGATTAAGGAACATTATACCTACACCATTGACATGGCGGAGGTGCCGACACCGTTGACTTAGTGGTTAGGAAAACTTTGGTCCTAGATCCCAGGTTCAAATCAATAATTAAATCGAATTAAAGACATATAACGTTAATGACTTCATTTGAGACGGCTTCTTATATTTTTTTTAAATAATATTTTTAAAATTCGGTTTATAACTTTAACACGAACTTAGTAAAGCCGTAAGCCGACAGTCAACGGGAAAATATTGAATGTCACACTTTCAATTTCAAAATTACATAAGCAATTGGTTATTTATCACACTATGTTATGTCACTTTAATAGCTTGAAATACTACTTTTCATAAAAGTTTATAAATTAAAATCATAAATTCCAGTTTGCGTTTTGCTTGCAACGGAATTATTCTTTGAAATTGCATTTTAATTATAGTAAGCGCTGTGACGTTTATATTTTAATCGGCGATAAATCTTCATAATGTTTTATAATAAGGCTTTGTGGTTTTTCTATCAATGGGCTAAATTAAAATCCATGTTCTAATTTCCTGATCAAAGAACAGAAAACATACGCAGATAATTTCCATTATTATAGATCGCGTCACGAATCTTTAGCGCTGAACGAAATTTGCGCAGAAGTCAAAAATAAGGTATCGAGGTAACGGCGCGGCGCGCGGGGCGCGTGATCGTCGGGTGCGCGAGCGTTGATTGGTTGTCCCAGTCGTGTTGTCTTTCTCGCACCAATACGTCAATTAC
>DWAJ01000078.1:0-54020 GCA_018238005.1 Eurema mandarina | reverse complement strand
CTGAGATAAAACATAGGCTACTTTTTAACTAAAAAAACGGTTATAAGGGGGAGAAAGGGGAAGTTAAAGTTTATATGAAAGTCCACGCGGACGGAGTCGCGGGCAACAGCTAGTAATATTATAAATGCGAAAGTAACTGTCCGTCTGTAACGCTTTCACGCCAAAACTACTGAATCGATTGTAATGAAATTTGTTACACAGACGGTCTAGAGTCTGAGATAAAACATAGGATACATTTTAAGTGAAAAAAGGGCTATAAGGAGGAGAAGGGAGGGGTCAAAATTTATATGAAAGTTCACGCGGACGGAGTCGCGGTCAACAGCTTCAACTAGCACTTTTCGTTGTAATGTTTTAACTCAGCAACACCTATACCGATTTGGTTAATTTTGGTCCTGAATTATTCGTGGAAGTCTAAGGATGGTTTTTACGTAGAGAGAGGATAGCTTACATCCCGGTATTGCCCCGGAGACAGGAACTACCCGGGTTAAACCGCGGGGCACAGCTAGTTTATTTATACATAAACCTTCCGCTTTAATCATTTCTATCTGATGAAAAAAACAACATGAAAATCTAACTAACAAAAATGTTTTAAAAGCTGGATTTTAAAATATCATTATATGTACTTATTTATTTATTTTTTGTTATAGATATTACAATATTAAACAACTTAAACTATTGGAAATTTTGTAACTCGCGGCCTTATCACTTAAAAGTGATTTCTACCAGGCAACCAAACAGGTACTTATTATATTTTTGCCCCGAAATAAAAATTTCCAGCGATATTTACTGCGTTCGAAACTCGTAAAATATATAATTTTAATAAGGATGTAATGCATGCTGATCTCTATCTAAATCCTTGACTTGATGACACGTTCAACCTTTTTTAAGTATTTTATTTTGAATGGAAAAACACGAAAACATACTTCACCTAATTAAAAAACGGTGAAAACATACTAAGATAAGGGTACTATGTACATTTTATGTTTTGTTTGTCGTAAAATTATGGTTATTCATGTGAACAACCTTAAGGTCATAAGGTAATACTAAACGATAAAAATAAAAAAAATAAATCATTACATAGTAAAAAACAAAGTCGCTTTCTTCTGTCTGTGTCTATGTATGCTTAAAACTTTCAAACTGTGCAACCGATTTTGATGCGGTTTTTTTATCAGATAGAGTGAATCAAGTGAAAAATAAATGTGTATTGTACATGTTAACAAAAGTTTTTTCCCGCTAACTCCCGTTCCCGCGGGAATTTTTCAATATCATTTGCAAATAACCTTTAAGTTTACTAAGGTACCTGCATGCCATATTTCATGTGTCTAACTTAAGCGATTTAGATTTTTCATACAAATGGATTTTCCCGCTAATTCCCGTCACCGCGGGAATTTCCAAATTTCAAGTGCCTACAATTAGCCTTTTTGGCTGTGCGTTGATATGTCAGTCAGTCAGTCAGTCATTTTCTCCTTTTATTATGATATGATATAGACAAATCCACAGACTGCTACTAGTCTATTCACTATTGTATATAGATACAACAAAGTATAAGATTTACGCTTCATATATTACTACATACATACTTAACAGTAAAACTGATAATGTTGCCATTGTGTGTCGTCAACCATGTAAAATTGGATGGGTAATAAAAGGTATAAAAAATGGTTTCCTATTCATAATAGTCTTATTATTTTTATTTAATAGAATCTATTTTAATAAGTAAGCTGTATTAAAATGTTTATTAATTATTCTTTTTAACTTGGACGAATTTTATTCTATCTCCACCATCTTTGTTTTCTATATTTTTATAAAACCTTGCCAGGAATAAGTACGTTTTTCGGTGTTAGGTGCCTTTTATGCCGCACTCTATGTTATTTATTTGTTTTAAAAACATGTTAAATAAACATTTAACATGTTATGAGATATTAAATTGTTAGTGTGAAACTATAACAGTGTATATTAAAATAAAATAAAAACACATAAAAGCTCAAAGCTTGTTTAAAATTATTAGCATTGTGAATAAAACAGAAAGTATTGCTATTTAATCAAAAATTCACAGCATTTTCTTAAAGAAAAAAATTTAAAAATAAAGGCATACAATGGTATATCATTTAGCAATAAATAATCAGTGAAATATAAAAGCTAAAATTGGTATAAAAAATGTGGTTTATATACCTATTACATCAAAAATTTTAATCTGATGTTGCTTACAAACAAACCAACATGAAACTTTTTTCATGTTCATTTGCATTACATTCAAAATTTGTAAGCAATACCAATTATGTAAAGTAATAATGACTTTTAAAAAGAACATTGTGCAATGTGTGTTGGTATGAATCACTTACTCAAAAACTTACCCATCCTTGTCAAAGGTTTCATAACAGGCGTCCATCTCAAAAAGGGTTTCTATATCAACTGGGGAACCGTTAGCAACCTCCGTCATCGTTGGTTCGATCGCAATGAAGCGCTCATCGCAACCACACTTGTTTTTAAGGAGGTCCAACATATTGTCCCCGTTACTATTAACAACCAACTTAACAGATATCAACAAAAATTCATATAAATTAAACTCCAGTTAACGTCTATTGCCTTCTTAAGACGGTTCTTGAGATTAACATTCACATTTTAAGTCACAAATATGTATTTTTTATGTAATTTTTATCCAAAACACTGTCTCAACACCGCTATCGTCTATCAGCTGAAAAACGTCATTATTGACAATGTCTTGACTAAGGTCATGGCCCATGAGAAGGGATATTATAAGAGAGATTTGCCTTTTTTATAAAATTATTTTTTATTCGATCAAATTATATTTTTCTGTTATGGAGAATGTAAAGTACAATTTTCTGTTATGGAAAATACATTTTGTGCATTAAATATTATTCTAGTAACACACATTGTTTTTACTTTATCTGTATTTTTAGTTGTGTTTAAACGTCAAACCGTTTTGATAAATAAATGTCAAATGTCAATGTCTAATAAGTCATTGGCGCGGTGTTAGTAGTTGAAATTTCGCTATTTTTACTTTTGCTATTTTCTGTAATATATACAAGTAACTGATACATTTTAGTTTATGTGCGTGAATAATGCACTATTGTTCATATAGAATATAGATTAAGTGCTAAATAATATTCTACACAATGATGATAGAAACTTTACACGGGCTTCATGCAACTAGCATAACCCTTAACGAGCGGTTTAAATTACTAGCTGAAAAGCCTATTCCCAATGTTACGAGACCGAAGAGACGCTCTGTATCTCAGTCGTATACAAACAAGGGCTATAACTTCCGCAACCAACGTTTTATAGAACAAATCGTTCAGCAGATCGAACAGAACCAGGTATTTATATTTACCACGCTAAGTACAACAACAATAGATAAACATGTTTACCTTTTGGATAATTACGTAACGAAATGATAAGCAAGTTATCAGATCATTGTTTTGATTTTTGTATCGTAAGAGAGGGTATCTCAATTTTTTTATATCTGTAAGCAGATGTGTGTTTAAGTTTTGTCTAGTCTGAAGGACTGATGTCTCCAGTGAGAGCACTAAAGACATCAGTTACCAAATGTTTGTATACAATGGTGTTTCCATTGTTTAGTGTAGCTAGTAAGTAGTATGTAGTAACCAAGGCATTAAGCTGATTAGGATATTTAAAAAAAATATTTATATACGAAAATGCAATATTTCAGAGAGCTATAAAGCAGCGATTGGGTTTAAGACGTTATGGCAGCGAGGGCAACTTGCAAAGGCTACAGAGATCAAACAGTAATCTCAGTAATTTTGGAATCAAGAGTCGTCTGACTTGGAGACAATCAAACGGAAATCTCAAGTAAGTTTTTAATTTATTTATTTTTTGTTAATAGTCTCCAATGACATGCAAGCTTCAACGGCTTAATATGTTTGCCGAAAAGTTTGTTTTATTTTCATGTGCTCATTATGTGTATTGATGGATTTGTACGAGTATGTAATGTAATTAATTCAATTGTATAATGAATCTACCCCATCCATTAATAATCAGGCAGTGTAATAATTGTTTGATTTTTTGAGCATAATTCTAGTTTGTCACATTAAAGAACTAAGAATTTGGTTCTCATGTTATTTTATTACAATCAAATCTTAAAAAGAATTAATTGTTTAACATATTTTTAACTCAAAATATAGAATGGTGTACAGTATTTATACACAATACTATGTATACCGGCAAGTGAATTGTTTGATTTAGCTTAACAAATTTCATAATTGTCCATACCATTTGAAAATGAAGCAAATTAAATTTGTTTTGTAGCAGATTTCCATCCCTAAACAACCTAATGGGATGGAGAAACAGAGGTTTAAGACGGAGAGGTACGAGAATGGGACTTACTAGAGGCAGAGTAAGGTAAGAGTTTTGGAATGTTTTATAAATTAACTGCTTCATGAAGTGACATCTTTCACTTAAAAATATTCAGACTAGATTTATTTATTTATTTAGAACAACACATACACTACCATTACAGTATACCTAATTCGATAGTGTACTCATAATTTATAATATCCTACCATGCCTAGAATAAACAGTGTAGGATATAACAGCGGGTAACCCGGGTAAACACCATACATTTTTAAGTACATGACCCTAACAAATTTATTCTGTATTCGCTCGAGCATTAATTTATATTTGCTCTCATGAGGTGCCCAAACAACGGCATTAAACTCCATGTGACTTTTTACAAGTGCCTCATATAGTGCTTTCAGAGCATTTAAGTTGGTAAATTGGTTACCTAATCGCAACACCATCCCTAAATTCCGGTAAGCTTTTTTGCAAACATTCTCAACGTGGACTCTAAAATTCAAGTCAGCAGTAAAGCGTACACCCAAATCCCTAATCTCAGACACGCGCTGCAGTGGCATCCCGTCCATGTAGTAAAGATGATGGCACGGGTTGCGCGCTCGGCTGAATGATAATACGGAACATTTGGCTACGTTAAAAAATAATTTATTGTTTAAGCTCCATACCTCAATTCTATTTATATCCTCTTGTAGTAAATCATGGTCACCCCTCTGTTGTATTTTTTTAACTAATTTCAGGTCATCAGCAAATAATAATGGAGTGGAATTGTTAACTACGTTCGGCAAGTCGTTAATGGTTAAAATGAAAAGTAAAGGCCCTAGATTGCTTCCTTGACTCACCCCTGATCTAGTAAAATAGGGCTCAGAAAATCTTCCACCACAGTCAACGTATTGACAACGATCCCTTAAGTAGTTAGAAAAAAAGTTCAATGTGTGCGGCGTGAAACCTACACTAGCCAACTTCGTTAGAAGGATGTCATTATCTACAGTGTCGAAAGCCTTCCGAAAATCAAAGTAGGCTACGTCTACTTGTTGTCCTGTATCCACCGTAGGTACAATTTGTGACATGAGATCGAGTAAGTTCCCCGTTGTCCCACGCCCAGGACGAAAGCCATGCTGCGCGTCAGACAACAAAGAACTCACTTGTGGATATAGACAACTGTGAATGGCTGACTCAAACACTTTAGCTGGAGTGCACAATACTGCTACGGGCCTATAGTCACTCGGTTCAACTCCTCCATTACCCTTCGGTACAGGTATCACCCGAGTGAGTTTCCAACGGTTAGGAAACGTAGCAGTCCTAATTAATAAGTTGTATAAATGTAATAATGGGTCTATGAATACTGCACGACAATCTTTAAAAATAAATACTGGAATACCGTCGGGTCCAGCGGATCGCTTAGATGGCAAGCGCGCAAGTGCATCCCGTACGTGGGCGGCGCGAAGCTGGCCAAGGTGCGCCCACGCCGCCGGTGCCGTGGCCGCCGCCCGGCTCTCACTCGCCGCTGTCGCACTCAGCCCGGGAGGGTCGGGGTTATATACCGATTGGAAGTAACGAGCAAACTCACCAGCACATTCCTGTTCTGATAGTACACGCCCATCTTTGAGTAATTTCCGATTACTTGAATTCCCTTTCCTAGATCTTATATACTTCCAAAACGCACGCGGTTCTCTCGCCAAATGTTGTTGTACGCGGTCGCGATACGCGTCATGCGCACGTGCGGTTTCAGCTTTAACTCTCGCCCTATACTTTGCAAACTCGTCATAATCACTAGGTAATTTACTAGATTTGTATTTTTTATGCAAATTATATTTGATTTTTATATCTTTTATCAATTTAGCTGTGTACCACACCGGGTATAAATCCCTATTGTTTATTAAAGTACTATTTTTTGAAGGAACACAAATATCAAAAACGTCGTATAGTTTGTCATAAAATAATTAACGGCATAGTATGTAATATAATGTAATGATGAACGTCGTCTGTCTGTCAGTCTGCGCGTTCCACCTGAAGTTCGACGAGATGAAGCTGGACGCGAACGTGGCGCGCTGGGCGGTCACGGTGCTGCACCTGAGCCGCACCAAGCGGCACCTCGACCGCGCCGTGCTGCTCGCCTTCTGGGAGACGCTCGATAAGTATGACGTCACCCTTATGTTTGACGCCTTTGCAGTTCTTACTAGACTATTTAAACACCATATCTTTATTTTTTTATATTTTGATATTAAGAAAATAACTAACTATAAATATACTTAAATAACTAAAAGTTACGTAGCATTAGTTAGTTACACTGGATCACTTGGGGACAGGTATCTCAAATCCTTCCTTAACTTGTAAACGTGCCTAGATGGGCAGTAAAGTGATTAAACTTCTGAAATATTTATATACCGTAGTAGTAGCGTGTTCACGCCATTATAATATTCTTTACAAGCCCAAAACACTTAATTACATTATTTTCTATTTGTTTCAGGCACATGATGAAGAATAAGCCGCACCTTAGGTTTTAGTCATGTTATAGTGTTATTAAATTTATCCTATAGACAAATATATTGTGTGAATATATGAACGCCTTACTAGCAAGCGAATCTAAGTCAATTCAATCCATTTAATCGCTATTTTGACTTAAAATAATAATATTAAGACACCAATAGTTTTAATAAATAGTGACAGTATTTAGGTAATATCAAAGATTCAAACAAAATTAATTTAATACTCCGGCTTCACAAACAAAATAATGTATGCAAAAGATTATTCTTGTGGCGTTCGTTTTTAAATATACCTATATAAAAATTATTATTTTAAATGAGGACCATTAACAGTTAAGGATTAAATAGCACGTCATTGTACTGAATATGAGGCCTCTATATCGAATGTTTTTATTATTGATGACATTATTGTATTTATTTAGAAAAAATCTACGTTGATTTATAAAGGTTTGCTATCCCTGGCCTAGAGCGTAAGACGGCTAGGCGACCGTTAAATAGCTGCATTGTGGTCTGTGCCTAGCAACAGTGACATCACGTGACCTCAAACTCCTAAACGAACTGCGACATTCTTTTAATCGACGCCATCTTTAATGACTCGCACAACGAGCTTAAATTGCATGAATTACTCTCAATTCCAATTTGATACTGCCATGAATTAAAAGTTCATTACGCGGTTTATACGATACAGAAATAGTTCTCCGATTCGCAACGTATTTAACCGCAATGAAGATGAAGAATGTTACATAGTCAAACTAGTTTATTAAATGGTCTGAAACTGTCTAAAAGATCTGTGATCTTTGTCGAAATAACAATAAATTGTTAAACTTACACTGATTTTTCAATTACCCAAACCCTAAGACTCAAGGTACAAATAAAATTCACGATGTTACTTCCAGTTGTCTTTATTTAAAATTTGATTAATCAAATGACAATATATAACAATAAATAAATCTGTTTTTTGGTATAGAAATAAGTATTTCAATGATATAATATGTACACAAAATAAAACCATTCCGTTTTACCCATAACAATATCACATCGTTTGGTTTGTGTACTTATGTGTGCCCATTTGTCAATATACATTAAGTATCATCAATTTTTACTTGCCATGCAATTCTTGATATAATAGTAATGTTTTAAAGTACTGGGCTTCATATTTTAAATTTATTGCTGTATTATATGTCGCTCCAAATATATAACTAATTTACTAACCTGTTTCTTATAATTATTAATGTAAGCTTCATAATAGCCAACTACTGACGCCGTTTACTCATATTAAACAAAACTAGGCGTTTTAAAAACACATACTATAAAGTATTTTTTTTTATATAAAAATACAACAACCACCTTCAATATAATAAACCACTGGGTGGGTTTTTTAAATAGGTATATTCTAGCTAATTTTGTCACACTTTAAACAATATAATCAAAATACAACCCGAACGATGTCGTCATGCCCCGGTAAGGAATGATAGGACCAATTTTTACCGATCGCAAGTCCGACCGCTCGTAATAAAAATGTTCAATTATTAAAAAAACACTTAGTCTTTATACAGGAAAAAATAACAATAAAAAATCATTTACAATGTAGAAATATTAAAAACGTAACTTTTAACATTTTTTTTACTTTTATAGCGTCGTTATTTCGGATTCAAATATTACCACATATGTGTATAAGATTTCCATTTCTTAATTGAATCTCTCAAAATAGTTAAAAAAAGGTAAATTAAAAATACCAATGTTTCAAATCACACAGCATACAAATTAAATAACTAAGATACTAGTTTTCTAAAAGCTACTAATGAGAATATATGAAGCCTAAAACCACGGGTTTAGCACAATCGCCCGCGGTTGAGTTCAAATGAAGTAAGCACGTTTTCCTTTGTATCATCCAGTATTCTGAGTGTTTTAGATAATTATTTTAGTTTTAAATAAAATAGGTAGTTAATTTAATTTTTATTCGGGGTATTCCAAAACGAGTCCTATTATGTTAATTAAACCCTGTTTCTCTTTTCTTTTGGCTTGACCTTAAAATTGCATGATCCTTTAGGAATGATTCGTACAAACTAATGAAACGAATGGTGATTCTACTTACATTAAATTATCTTAATAGCACAAAAAGTAACGATAAAAGAATGTTCACTATGAATAAAACTGTTACAATATACGTACGTTACTACTTACAATCAACTGTTTATAAAATTAACAATGTAATAATATTTATTTTATTATATTATAGAGTAAAAATTCAAAAATACCATTAAAGGAACAAATTTTGTATCAGTCAAAAATATGAAAAAATTAACTTGGTCGACAATATTGGTAAGTAGATAATATAGATTTAGTACGTTTTTATATTATTACCCATTAGGGAATATACTTAATTGAGCTCTTACAATTTTTTCACGTCATGGACACTGTAAAAAGAAAAATAACATATTACATAAGTACAGATCTTAAGAAAAATCACGTCTTATTAATGTACACAATGCCTTTTAAAGTCCGGCCGTGACTCTCTAGTACTCGAAAGTAGTCGATGTTGGCACAACTTCCAGTATCATCTGCAGAAACACTGTTATCTTATCTGAAAATAAAAAAAAAATCTTTCATTTCATTTGACACTTCAATATTTTTTTATAAAAAATCAAATTCTTATCCAGCTATGATGGTATACACATATTATACATAGTACGCAAAAATAACCTTCGCGAACTATGCTATGTAAAGTAGGACACATTACTTATTAACGCTATAAGGGAACCGACAATTAGGACCAAGAAGTCATCAGCTAAGAAGCTTACCCATAAACGGCAGAGAGTAGCCCCATTTCACAAAGGGCAAATAAACAAGCAAACCGCTGCAGATAAAACCGGCGGCATACAAGTACTCCCATTGCGGCTTGTCGACGATTGGCGCTACCACTAGATACGTCGAAACGATCAGCACGATGTACGGAATTATTATCGGCACCTGAAAGTAACGAACCAATTAGATATTCCGTTTTATTTATTAAGGAATCCGTAAAAGTCGAACAAACTTTTTTGACCTTCATATGTCGAACTTTTTTACCTTATATGGCCTAGGTGCGTGCGGCTTAGTGCGTCTCATAACAATCAAAGCTACCATCGCCCCGCCGTAGAAGATCCACGCGGTGAAAGAAAAGAAGTCAATCAGGGAATCTATGGTGCCATACAACACCATTGCAACCGCTATCAGGGACTGTAAAAAGATGTAAGTATATTATATTTATCGTAGCATAAATTTTACTGTATAATCAATTAGAACATTAAATACATTTTATGTAATAGAAAACTATTTATGTTAAAATACTTCTATTCTAAGTATCAATTTGCAATTTATGCATAAAAATTAACCTTATAAATATGACATAAAGAATATTTACATGGAATATCAGTCCTGGAGCTGGTGTGAAGCGTCGCACATGGACATACGACAGTATATCCAATAAGTGACCTTCGCGGGATGCTGCGAAACACAACCTGTAAAAACCATTACATCAGACATCCTGATAATATTATACTAGCAAATTTACTGTAAAATATAATTAAGACACTTATTTCGACAAGATTTTTAAACAATGCATGTTAAATTTACAAATATTAAGTTTGAAATGTTTTCCATGGGTTCCATATTTTGAGACAATTTTTTTTAATCTGTATATTTTTTGTAATACATAAACGTATTTCTAATCTTGGATAAAATTGCTACGAGGTTTATTAGTTACATTACCTGCCAGCAACGAACAGCGTGCCGTTTGCCGAGCCGAACGTGGAAATGGTAACAGCAAGAGGCATGAGCCAGGCCATGGGGCCGAGCAGCCGGTTGCCGAACGTCACCGCCACAGCCTCGCTGTCAGTCATCTCGCTCACTGACATCACGGCCAGGTACGACACGTTCACCAGCGCGTAGCACAGCGTCACCAACGGGATGCCGATCACGATGCTCAGAGGCAGGTTCCTAGTGATTACGCGATATACAACGTTATTGATAGAACTATTGACTTTAGTTCTTACTGTACTCAATAAATATTATCTACTATAGAAATCTGTACTTAATGAAAAATATGAGTTGATTGAATAGTGTCAATCAGGGCTACACCTAAGATCCATAACGACCATTCTACCATGTAAAACGTTCCCGAGCTCACAGCAAGAAAGTACCGATGTTTAT
The DNA here is from genome assembly GCA_018238005.1 of Eurema mandarina. Lineage (NCBI taxonomy): Eukaryota > Metazoa > Arthropoda > Insecta > Lepidoptera > Pieridae > Eurema > Eurema mandarina. The sequence goes on along the minus strand of DWAJ01000078.1, from coordinate 43,014 downwards.
AGCTATAGTATATAGTTTATATATATTTTGATACGTGTAAACGTAAACATTTTTTTAAATATCAAAAAGAAACAAACCATATCCATAAAGAGATCTTCTTCTACATTGCGAAAGTACCTAAGCAGTGTACATTGGTAAAAGTAAAGCAACTTTTAAATACAGCTGTAGCTGTTTGCTATGGAACGATACACTTACTTGGATGGATTTTTAATTTCTTCAGTAACATAGTTGAGATTGTTCCAACCGTCATAGGCCCAAAGGCCGGTGTAGAATGCGGTGGCAATGTTGCCCAGAGTCGCCGTACTACTGGCGAAGTTGGGCTCCTGTAAATGTCGCGTATTACCTGCACCATACGAACACAACCACTGTCAGTCTACATCAATTATTCACCTCCCATTGTGATTTTACTCAATAGAGTGTAAAAAAAAATTAAATAATTAAAAAAAAAATGTACCTACTCATATTTTTAGCGATAACAGTTTATAATAAAAAAATATTTATTAAACAATTACTCAAATTACTTAAGAACACTTAACAAAGTAAAAAAAAATTAAAATAGTTGAATGTCACTTTGTTAGGGATGGATGATAGGATGATATGCACACACCACGTACATAAACGAATATTTTTATTACCTAATATTAATTTATATGCTCCTCCACAAACGATAATTGCAATGGCAACTAATTTGGCTGCAGTAAAGATGTTCTGGACATTCGTAGCCAAGTTCACACTATAACAATTGACCGCCAATATCATCACTAAAAAAAATAAAAGACGTTAAAACAATTGGTATATTATATATTTTTAAAATGCTTAAGCTTAATATAATTTACAAAGAGTATCTACTACTTACTAGAGCTATCTACGAAAAAAAATTATCGCTACGTAGAATATATAATTCGAATTTATATATTGTACCATTTTTCTTTAAATCGTATCCATCTATGCAAATATAATAAAAATTGTATAACGTGCACTGCACCTCTATTAAGTGAATAAAAAACAATTTACCAATCGATATGACCGCTACAAGTTTGACAAGGGCATAGGGCGGTTCACACTCCGATACAAATGGTTCCACCGCGTATTTTGCGAAACTCAAACAGATGATTGCCATTTGCGATGGTTTTAATACCAATGTCGATACCTGTAATATGAAATGAACATTGTTTAAGACAGTGCTATCGAGTATCGACCACTCTTAATTAACTACGAATTCAACGTCTCATTCTATTGAGCTAAACTCGAAGCTAAATATTATGTCATCTTCTAAAGAATCAAATAGCTATCAAATAACACCATTAATATTTCCAAAATTTCTTAGTATAAATATCTTAAAGCTTAAATACTTGACAATTACCCATGAAAACAGGAAAGCAGGTGGTCCTCCAAATGCGTCCATAAAATATGCATATTCAGCACCAGACGACGTATTCATCGTTCCCAATTCAGCGTATGCGAGCGCTCCTACAACATTTGAAATACATTACAAAAATTCAAGTCCAACCCTATGCCACTATTATGATATCAAACAACAAACATTTACAATTATTTTATTGTATATCTATATGATATGTTGCGTTACTAGTTTGTAGGTAATATTTGGTAGGTTCTTACCAAGTAATGATAGAAGGCCACATGCCATCCATATAATGAAGCTTATGCCCACTGAGCCAGTGCGCTCCAACAGCCCAGAGGGCGAGACGAAAATACCAGATCCTGTAAATGAACAACGTTCATTAACCGAAAAATTATTTGTAACTGCGCTTTATATCCTCACCATGTATGAAATTACCTACCTAGCATTATAGCATATCCCTACTAACAAAGTTGCATTTTATATCCTTTAGCATGTATACTTAAACCATATGTGTAACTATTTCGCTACTTACATTTATAACATTTAGCGTGTACACCTAAAAACTTATACCATACGTGTATTTTAAATAGATTATATTATATTACAGTAATTGCTACGTTGCGAAAGCCTCGATTTATCGTAGAGTCATATTTTTATATACTTATGTATCATGTAACATATTTGTACCCGATTCAAATTTCACCTGAGGCTTAACTTTAGATAATGTAAATAGAAACCTTATAGATGATGCAATATGTAGTGTTAGTCAGTACGATTCTTGTGTCTGACTTATTTAACATTATCCTTGTCTCCTTGAATTAAACACTAAGATAGATATATCCTGTATGTATGACGATATTTTGTCAAAGCTTTCTCGTCGTCCCCCATTGGGAACATCGATACGGTTGATGTGGCGGAAATGGACAAACCGATCATAGTTCCGACGATTAGAGCCACCCCACTGAAGAGTCCCACCCGTCTCTTGAGGTGAACAGGGTCGTCCGGAGCTGCGTCCGACCCCTCCAGCTGCAAAATAATTTTGTCATTATCTCTCCATTGTAAGAAAATGTAATACAGTACAAACTCTCTATAACGACACTGAAGGGACTGTACATTTTGTACGTTAGAAAGAGGTGTATACACCAACACTACACAGCTATGAAACATTGCATGTAAAGTTAAACACATTTTCCAATCGAAAGTCATATGACCTTCTTTATAATTTAGTAGTAGCTATGGCGATAATTACAGTAAACATGATAATTATAGATTACTTTACACTTCATTAATTGAGATAACTTTCGATACGCCCTATTACATGTAATGTTACTGATACAACTAAGATAATAAATGCATCTTACATGTACTTGTCATTTTTAAATTTAGCCCGCGTGGGAAATTAAACTGTGTAAATATACATCAGTGAGCCCGCGCATTCCTAAAACTTGGTCAAGGCTTATAAACATCAATATTATTAGTTTTACTTGCTAATTATTATTGCTCGTCTATGTTCGTAGCATCAGTCTACGTAACGCATTATCATACGACAAGCGAAATAATTTTTGTTTATTTTGAAATTTTAAATTAAATTTTATTTTGAGGAAATTTTTAAGCAAAATGCACCAAATAAAACAATTGTGTCATTGTTTGATTTTAAACTAAACGGTATACCACTGATAGAAATTCTAAATTCGATTGACGTCTACGACAATCGATGCTAGTACAACTTCTATCTAACTTATAGTCTATATTGTTATTATTTGATGGAACTGAATTTTATAGAAACAAACCAATTTACTAGATCAGATTCAGAACATTTACAATACTTATTTCTAATTTAAATTTGATTATAGTACGACCGGTCCCGATACATCACTATCACTATCTTTTTCTTTCTCTTGCTGCTTGTTATGTTATTTCTTCTTGTGTGTACAATAAAGAGTTATTATTATTATTATCACATCTATGTTGACCTAGTAAAATTTGTGGAACTTGTGAATTTTTGATTCTTGAATAATACAAAATAAAAGTGGAATATAAAATTTAAAATATTCTATGAATGAGAAAATGTATTATGATTTTAGTCTACAACTTTTGTTTTTATTACTAAATTACTTCATTAGTTTTTAACTTAAAAAAATGTAGGGTAGTTAGCGGACTCTGTAAGTTAGTTAATTCAAGTGCCTTTTATTATTTTCATTGTTTACTGTCTTCAAAGGCTTTGTTAGTTAAAATGTTAGGCGTGTCTTAGCCGCATTATAGAAACCGAATAATAAGAATTATTAGTTTAGTTACCTTGTCTCCTGGGTTGAGGCTACCGTCGGTAAGCGCTCCCGCCGTACCGTCTTCGGCGTCGCAGCCGGCGGAGCACCCGCGCCATACCAATCCGCCTTCGCGTGCGCTCCCTATAATAAACACACAGTAAACATATACCTAGGTACTTTTTATAGGTTTCATTTCAGTTGTCCTAACATATTTTAGTGAAAGTAATCAAAACATTTCTTAAACGTCATAAAGTTTGCCCATAACACCTTTGCCCATAGGTTCTCATTATGTATCTAGTCTACAGGCAACCCTCCAAAATTTTCTTTAAAGTCTCTTTGTGAGCTTAGATTGCCGGTAATAAATTGTAGTAAGGAATTTTAATTACAATTTAAATACATTGACGGCCAAGACCAAAATATATTAGCTACACGTTCGAAAACATATACGCAATATTATTAAAAGTATTTTTTGCTCCTCTCTATTTTAAATGAAAAATAAGTCGCTGACAAGTACTGAATTTTGTATACCTACAATGCGATATTTGTACGTAACACAAAAATCGCAATATCGTAGCTGTTGAAATATTTTACAAATCGTAATTATTACAACTGTTGCCAAGAAGTTATATATACACTAACACTTTTAAACTTATGTTATTGGAAAACTTCGATAAATATAAATGACAGAGCTTAAATAAATATTTGTATAACGCGTGTCCACGTCCACGTGATTTATTAGTATTTTTGAATCTGTACGTTTGAATACGTTTGTTATAGGAATATAATGCAATAGTTACAAGTATTATATAAATAAAAAATCCGAAAAGCACCTAATGCAATAAATCTCACAAGTTAAACAAAAGTGACCTAGAGACATTAGTCTGTGTAAAATCAATACCTACTAGCTGGACTAACAGCATTAATAGCTTTAAGTGATATTTTCCGTCTAGGTAACACATATATCAATAAGAGTTAGTACTTAAGATATCGTAGTAACATGAGATATTCATCCTTAACAAATATTTAAAGAAGAATCTTTGTAAACTTAAAGACATTAAGTTTAAATACAAGTGCATAGATAATCCTCATAGCTCATAACTATGTCTGAGTTATAACACAATATAATGGTCAATATTTAGTTACGCTTCTACCGGATGCTACGTAATCAAACAAACACAACAGTCCAACATCACGTAGTCCATGAATTTTATGACTTACCATAATATACCTCTAACCAATCGATATTTGGTTATAATATTTACAATTTACATACGTATTTTTAAAACGAGTTTATATACTAATAAACCGAGATAACAAGCCAACATTTAAGTGTTTAAAGATAATGTTATGGCATTACGTAGTATCGTATCCTAGACACACCTCACGAATTCTTTGAAAATGTGGGCAGAAGGAAGATACAACATAAAAAAGATTTATGTTGTAATTCTCTTCAATGACGTATTTCGTTCATCACGTGCTGTAGAGTTATTTTAAATATACATCGAATCCAGTTTATAACTGAAATGTAACAATTGAATCACGTATTTTTTCAATGAGATTAGTTGGACGGTTGGAACGCAGTTTTTACAGGAAACATTTTTTTGTTAAAACTAAACTACTTACGCAAATTATTTAAAAACCGTCTGATTTAAATCATTGGATCTGAAAAATATATAGAGTGGTTGTTCATGATGTTAAAATCCTCGCATAGACGGTGATGTTTAAGGGCAGTTATTCCTTTCATGTCACGCTTTAATATAAAAAACTTTTTATATTAATGCGCGATATGGAAGGAATTACTTAAATTAACTTAACTAAAATTTTATTTGATCTACACACAATTTTCTTTTACAGATACATTTTCTAAACTATTTTATCACGTTATATAAAAGTTAATTTAAAAAAGTTTAAGGTAAAATAATAACCATCGTCTGAAAAGAAGAGTACGGGAGCGATAACGCCATTTTGCAGCTTATCCGTGTTTTCCGTAGGCGCGGGCGCACGCACAGAGTTCCGGAGCAGTGCGGCGATTTTGTCGCGCATCGCATCGCACATGCGGCCGCGCTGCGACACCTCGGCGGCGCCGGCGCTTCACAATGCTGATTAAATAATAAACACGAGCCAATTCCTACAATTAATGGCTTTCGTAACACACGCACACTGCCAATGTCACACTGACACTGAACACCGACTTATAACACTACACTTAGCCTTTATGATTAAAAAAAATACAGTCAAAACACAATTGGAACAACTCAAAAACAAGGTAATGTAAACAAGCTCCAAATACAAATGTTATTTTATCTGATAAAACGACATTTATCTCAAGTTTTGAAATTTGCGGTTATTTGTGTGAGCAAAGTGAATGTCAACGCGGCTCTCTGGTTCGGGGCGGACTGGCTATTCCTGGCACGAGCCAGCACGTGGGCGAACATTTTCCACTCTTCGTTCCCGCTGGTCGATCAATTGCGAGATTTGACACCTGAGCCTTCAAATCCTTTGCTATCCAAAAGAGTACCGAATCCAACGGTAATATCTACTTCAAACAACATTTTTATTTACTCCAATATAAATTCTGTAGACCTAATAAATTATAATTCGCAAATCTTCCTTAAATTAAATAAACGTCTTAATAAATCATGGTATCTGGTCTTAAAATTAAATATCGTTCAAAAACCACAAAGAAGTTATTGTAACATTCCGTGACTTACTTCTATGTAGGTAGGTACATATGTTTGACAATGCAGACTGATACATGAACCTCGATAGCGTTCACAAGGGAATTCATTGTTTGGCACGCGCTTCGATTGATTGATCTCAGATCAACGTCAATACATTTTAATTATTCAGACCTTCTTTCTCTTGATATATTTATATGTTTATTTAATATTGCCGATATTTCTGATAAATAGATAATGTTCGATCGAACAGGAAATTCTTAGTATAAGTAGGTGCTAAATATTAAACAAAATTATATTATTTCTGTCAGAGGTGGTTTCTAATGCAATGTAATTACCGGTAGTATTTAAATCTCCGGTGTTCTGTAATATGACCGTGACAATGAAAAAGTTTTTAGAAACGTAAAAAAAGAAATTCTTATACATATTAATGAAATGACAAAAATCAACCCTTCCCTAACAGTAGTGTGCGTTTAGAGCAATAGAGCTAAAGCTAAAGTTTCTTAAATCGACAAATCAAAACCACCAAACCCTAAAACATTTTATTTAGTTTGTTAGAATCATAAAGATTTTATTTTTATTACTTTGATTACTTCTATCTGCTTTTCTATTTCAAACGTAATTAAAGATACCTACACTCGTGACTGTTATTTTTAGCAATTAGAATAGCATGAGACACAAGTTATTTTAAAAATACATAATTATACAAATCAACCCTTAAAACAAAACAAAGTATGTGTTTCCATGATAAGAAAATTATGATACCTATAGTTAAGAATGAGAATTGTTTTTATTTCCCTCGTAAGGAATAACAAGATCTTGTTATCATAAAGGTTGACGGCCCCGTTTTATTAAAGAACTTTCACAGACTCTACGTCGCCTGAATTTGTCCCTTGCCCTTGAAACAACCTTTGGATCTCTTAGATCACTACGACTCAAAATTCTTACTTAACAAATCGCAAATCACATGCTGCATAAATTGTTTAATAATCATCGCAAAAGCTGAGCTTTTGAAGATAAATATTAAACTACAAAATTATTTCCCTTTTAAAAGATTAAACACTTACATTCTTTACGAAAAATGTCTACTTTTACACATAAGTCAATAATCATTCTCAATAATTACTCTGCCGAATCAATATATCTTAAATTGGCATTATTGGGACAATTGTAGCGTACTGTCTTAATAGTATGCTTCAGACAAATTTAGAAGCGACTGCCAGTTATTCCGAGATTTTCAACGTCACAGTATCAAATACGTATGAACATTCTCTTAAAATATCCATCATGATTGGTTATGTAGGTTATTTTTTCCGTTGCACTAAATTTTTTATATAATTAGTGTATTTAAACAAAAATCTTATTAATAATATTAATTAGAAAAAATGTTAATAATCTAAATCACCTTTTCGTGCCCAAAATTATATAAATTATTAGGTATAATAAGAAACAAGAAACTGCTTTAAATGTAATATGTAATTCTATTATGAATCCTTCTTAAGAATAAACGCTTTATATTGTAGAGACAATGGAAATTCGTTCCACAATTTAACATCACATAATGATTTTCACACTTATGAAGTGTGAACTCATTAAATTTTCAATGGGACTGAGCAATTGTTATTGATAGTGATTTTTCAACACTGGCCTTTAATAGGTTATTAATACTCTATTTGCTTTGGTTGTCTGCTAACAATAAGTACTACCTACATGTTTGATAATTGGTTAATTAAGTAATTGAACGTCTTATTAAGATTAGGAATTTGTTATTACAGTCACTTCTGATGGAATTCGCATCAATGAAAAAGATCTGAGGCCTTCAGTAGTAAACCTTATCCAATCAATATGTTTGACGCATGCGTCAAAACTACAAAAACAGATTTACGTATTTTAATTAAAATATTACCGGCATTAGATGTTTTTGACCGTTTACAATATTCTAGTATGCGTAATTTCTTTAATACAGTATCTTTGCATACCTATTATAAGAAAATTAAAAGTAATTAAATATGCACGTTTTCAGATCCCCAAAAATGGTGCTGTATACGAGTATATATTATATAACCAACAAAACATTTCATTACCATATCGGCTGTTTTAATAGGTTATTCATAAAATGACTTCGTAGTTTTACTGAATAGGGATTACTTCATTGAGATAATGAATGATACGCGACCGGAAATAAAACGTTTTTTAAGGTTTTTAGAATCGACATCAATGATTCATCGATAAAAAGTTTTACCCTTGAATCTATACAATCTAATCACATTTTACAATGAGTATAAAATGCTGCATTGGTATCATGATGCGGTGATCTTTAATAAATGCGAATAGGTATATGTCACAATATTTTTCCTTATAGGCACGATGAGTACCTACTCACAATTTTATGGAAAGTACTGTTGCAAATAGGTAAATTATAATAATATAATAAAAACAAACATTAGAGAAGCCACGATATACTCGTACTCCCATAACCATAAAAACATTTCAAACGTAAATAAATATAAAAAAATAGTGTTTTTAAATGAACATCGTATACCTATTACCTACTTATGAAACGCGTGGCAAAGTGCACCGTAAAAATTTGTTATAAAAGCGTTATACGATACTGTTTACTTATGTACAGTTGACTACAAGAGTGTATTAGCAGAATAATCATAAAAACATTTTTTTTTATAAATAGGAAAGTGTCGTAAAATAAGATAAGAAAGTCATATTACTTGTCTTTATTAATACATATATGGAAACTTTTCAATCAATGACATATTGTAGTGTTAAGATGTTTTGAAATGTTGAATGTGTTAACATACGTTTGTAGTCGACTCTACATGAAACAGTACGCGCTGACAGAATAGTACTTCAGTCCGCAATCTTTGGATTCTGCTTACTAATTAGCTATTGTTCATGTCAGCCGAATATATTTCAACCACCAATTAAAAAAATAAACTTGCTTTTATAAGTATTGGATATGTTACTTTTAGATACAAGATTTGATAAAAACATTGTGTTCTTCTTTAAAGTAATTTACTTAAGCCTTTATAAGGTGAACATTTAAAGTTCATTTTTGGCCAATATTTTGAAGACTGAAGCCTACCAGTACGGTCGAATTGAGAAACCTCTATCTTTTTTGAAATCGGTTAAAAATGCGATGAATGGTGAACCTACACTTATATTGTATGCAAAAAATGTAAATTTATGCCCAATAATTTATACGAAGTTTCTGGTAAGTTTTTAATAAAAACCTCCCGAGACGGAAACTATTTTACATAACCGATCAATCATTTATTTACAATTGTGAAATGTTAAAAATATTTCAGTGATCGATTATCAAAACTCTGATTGTGTATAATTCACTCTTTAGAGATAAATAAAACAATAGGGCACTTCAGTCATCAAGAAATACATTATCACATTAAATTTATTGATTTTAATACCTATTTAGTGAACTAAATGGGGTCTTGTGTTTATCTTATCTAACCTAATGTAAAAGGATTTAAGTCATATAAAATCATGGAAATACCGCGAAATATCTTCACCGACATTAGGTACCTACTTAGGTAAATTCCCAGTGTCTCCAGGTTTTTTTCTCGGTAGATACAATCAAGACTTTTGAGATGTAAGTATATATTGAATCATTATTCTGTTAGACTGGATGTGTTTATAATATAATATAATGTGTTACCCAAATGGAGACAAACCTAATAAAACAAATAGGTGTCATTGAAATCAATATAGTCGTTATTACGTTGTAAATGGTAATCAAACATTATAAATGTCGATTGATATAATATACTCGAAGTTATTAAATATCGCAAGATCATCATTTACAATCCCTCCACAGCTTATGATATCTAGCGTAATATAGGTAATATCACAAACTAGCTGTTGCTGGCGTCTTCGACCCCGTCGATTTATATTTAGTATGATTAGGAACTAAGAAGTTTCTAATATAATACCTACTATTTAAAAAACTTCATGGTAAATGAATTTTTCACTTTAATTTCCTGTACCTACGTACAACTATGATTACCTTAAAAAGGGTTATAGCGATTCAATCTTAGAGTATAGAATATACCTATTACTTATAAACTATCACGAACTTTTTTTCGATCATCTAAAGTAAATAATTCTCTCAAATATATTTTTCTGAGTATCTTGAACCGGTTACATAGCGTACAAAAGGGAAGTCCACAAATAAGTATAGATAAGTTTCCCTGTTTTTGCAAGATTTTGTTATACGTATAGTCGTATACTCGTAATAGTTATGTTATATAGTCTAAGGCTTTCCTCTATAAATGCACAAACTCTTCAGTTTTGTATATTAGTAGGTATAGAGATATTATTATCTCTATACTAATAATTAATTTAATTTGATTTATTATTAAAACAGATTTAGAAAAATAAAGGCATATTATAAATTAGAATAAATATACAATAAAGAGGGATGGCACTTTTTATTTTTTTTATGATACCTAAAACTCTAAACTCGAAAGAAAGCAAGAGTTGACATTGTATTTTTGTAGTACCAAGTGTTTTTTCAACATTTCGCTATCGTAAAAACTAGACAACTTTTATGTTTCTAAGTACTAGGACCTATCTTAACTAAGATAAAGGTTTGATTTATAATTGATTTTTTTTATCACATTAGTAGATACGTAAACTTCATATGCCATCCCTTGACCTTGAATGTCCTACATCCTTCTTATATTGAAAAAGATTATTGTTACATTTAAATATCTGTAACATAGAATCAAGGTGTAGAAGTTAATAAATGTAATTTAATGTAATCAAGATTACTTAAAGCTTTTAAATTTTGGTTTAACTATTAAATAGGTTCGATTTTTTTATTTCATTTTTTTTTTACTTTTTAAATAAACACAGATGTACCTACTACAGGTATTTTATGAATAAATTGCGAAGTCTTTTCATTTTTACTGAGAGGGAAAATGGCATTTACCTTAGCTTTTTCTGTGCCCAAAACATTTTGATTGACCGAAGCGTTTTGATTGAGTTACCAAGAAGCTCAAGGTTACTTAAGACAATTACGGTAACAAACTGAAGTTACGGCAAAGCTTGTGACGGAACACCTACAAACTAAGGACGGCGAAGGTCAAGGAAGGTCTGAAGGCTTTATTGAGAAAGAATCGTAGATGAGCTTAATATAATTTAAAAAGCTTTATCTCTTTCTAGGCCCAATTTATATTTTTATGAACTTAAATTCCTCTTTAAATAAAAAAGGTAACATTTGAAATTATACCGCTTTAAGGATTATTTGGTATTGAGTATATAAAATATATTATTGAGATGTTTTTTTTCTAATGTGAAAGACGACCCAATTAGAGAATACTAATAGAGTAGGTACCAATTGCTTTTTTTCTGATGCAATACTGGATAACCATTCGGCTTCTACTCATGTTATACTGTCTATCTGCTTTCTGCTATTACCTATGTCTTTCAAATTAGAAGTAAACACACTTACCATTACATGCAATCGCAGGCTGTTCATGGTGATGCATTTCTCGGAGCACCGTGATGCGTGTGAAGGATCGCGCCGTTTCATGTCACAAGCGAGACTAAACGTAGCGAGTGCCTAGTGGTTGCCTGAAACAATCTAGCTTCCCCGTAGCCCCCCCTACCCCACCCTCCGCATGCGCGAACTGAAAGTAAAGCCCTTGTTCTTCTGAATCACAGCGCTTACGTACCAATGAATGGCTGCGATGAAATACGAGGTGACGTTCACGTGTGTGTACCTACACTGTACAGTCAGTCTAAACTTTGGTATTTATAGTTTCCACATGACTGCGACGAACAATTTTTACTTTCTTAGAGAAAAATAACCTTCTATCAACAATGAAAGTATATAAAAAGACATACTATAGCAAAGAGATGAAATGTCCCTTTATTGGTGTCCTCTGATTGTTCTCATTACAAAAGTACCTAATGGTCTAAGTCAGATTGGAAAGCTTAGTGATTCTGAACAGCTTTCTGCTTTCGGATTTTAATGATTCAAAATATGTATTTTATTCATTAACAATAGGTAACTATTTAACTTGAGTACAAATGTATCACAAATTTCTTCATATTGTCAAATAATGTAAGCTATTATATAAATATATGTATTTATGTGCACTTATTAATATATAACAATGAAAATTGTATGGAGCTATAGCAATCCTAGATAATAGAATATTATACCTAGGAGCTTATGCACGTAGGAACGCTTTGTTATTCATACGATGATTCAAATAAGGATTCATTGTTTTATATACAATAGCATTCAATTCATTGCTCACTATGTACCTCCTTTTTTATTAATATCTACGTATAGGGGAATTGAAAAAAAAAATCTTTGCCACGCGACTAAGTCCTTCAGCAATGTTTTTATGTAAATCTTAGTTCATATATTATCTCCGCTCCGCCCCTCGAAGCTGTGTGTGTTATGAGTTATGACTACAAGAGCAACGCCACCAAAATTGTTTTTATATTATTATATTTACACAACATAGTTTTTTTATAGTTATAGTACGCGTCACGAATCTTTAGCGCTGAACGAAACCTGCGCAGAAGTCAAAAATAAGGTATCGAGGTAACGGAGCGGCGCGCGGGGCGCGTGGTCGTCGGGTGCGCGAGCGTTGATTGGTTGTCCCAGTCGTGTTGTCTTTATCGCACCAATACGTCAATTACGAGCGCGATTCTACCGATGCGCAGCTATTCTCGTCCAGCGCTAAACATAAATGACGCGTACTATACTTAGTAATTAGACTTACGTAAAATAAAAATGAAAATGTATTATCTTATACTGTGTATAATAATTACTCTTTGAAGTCGTTAAAACTGTTTATAACTAAGAAAAGAGATAACCCGATGTGACACCTTAATCTTACGGTTTATCGTTAAAAGGTTTTTTAAATAAATAAAGTTTTAAATCACAACGCGTTGTGTAACCGTGTGAAGAGATGTTGTATGAAATATAGTGTTAGACTTTCTACAGTCTTATGAACAATACAAGCTGAGTGGATGACACCTTACCCAAAGGTTTTTTATTATCAAGTACTACGTTAGATTTTAGATAGAGGGTTGAATGATTGATTTTGATGAGGAAACATACTTTTGTTTAAAAATTTTCTACAGTCAGTTTCTCTCTAATTAGTATAATGTGTAAGAATACTATTTGTTATTCTTTCATCTATAATTCAATGAACGGGTTTAGATGAAACATCATTCAAATTAAACTTTAACAACCGATTGTAGGTATATAGACATAGAAGCAGACAGAAATAGTATTTCATAAGCATGCATTTGTTTGACTAAATGTTCAGATACTGTGTTTATCCAGTATCCTCGAAAGGCGAGCGGAAATTAAATTCGTAGCAAAGACTTTTAGAATGTATCTCATGTGAGTATGTAACAGTATCATTACCCACTTGAACAACGCCCCAGATATGTCACGGGCTGATATCGAAGCTTCTAGATGTTTTATCAATTATCGAAACCCGTTGTTGGTACACGCTTGAGACAGATGTCTCATAGGCAGTCGGTATGGTAAATAACTTAAGCATTAAAATACCGTGAGAAGAATGTTTGCTATGAGGATCGAATCGTTGACCTATTAATATTTAAGGTAGACTTTGTAATTAATAGAATTATATTTTTATTTTATCGTAACAACACCAGGATGAAATTACAAAAAAATGGGGTCTACCTGCATGTCTATCTTCAATCAAATCAATGTAGGGTTTACGTAAATCTAGTAATTTTAAAAGTATATTGACCTCAACAATAAGTTGTTCATCAACAAGATTAATAATACATAACGCCCAAGACAATTGAAAGGTACCTTTCAAATCAATCAGCAAGGTGTATGTCTCGCAAGTGCTATGCGCGTACGCAGATTAAGGTCAGTAGGTGGCATTTCTATGTCAACCGCCGAGCGGGACGGACGTGCTTCGGGAGCGTATGTGTGAAATTCTAATGCGAATTCTTACTTGAAAGGAGGCTTTTTAAGGAATCATTTAATGGTAATTGTAAGCCTATCTTTACCGATAATACAATTAGTAACATATTTTTAAAAATCTAATTAATGTATTCGCAACGAATTCATAAAGACAACTTTAAAATTATATCGCTATAAACATAGTACCCACACTAAAAATGCAATGAAGCATCCGGAAAAAGTTTCTTAATTCGATAACCCGTATCTCATTCGAGTTAATTACTGCAGCGAAAGCACTAAGCTCAGTACAAATTGCAATTAGCATGCAATTATATCTGTCATGCAACTTCCCCTACATTGCGCATTTCGGCTGACCCACAGTTAGGTTATGTCACTACGAAGTTCGAACAATGGAGGATATTGCCAAAATGCGGGCATTGTTACACAAGCCTCCGGCCGGGCTTCACACGACTGTTACGACGTTCCCACTCCCATTGTGCACGTGGTAAATACAAAAACAATGAATTATGATGAGTGTGAAAGAGCCATTACTTCTAATTAGGTGTTGGAATGACGCCCGCCGTAAAGATGACGGTGAAAATTTTATTATATCGTTTATATGGATGCTGTTTTCGTTTTATGGGTCTGTTGAATTTCATTTTTTCGGCTAATTGACTGTAAATATGTTCATTGATATAATAAAATTTACGAAAGATTTACACGTTGATGAAACGACTATTCGTACTATAGTTTTTTTTTAAATAAGCTAAACAATTATCTGTGTCTAATAAAAGACTGGTTACAGTAAACTTGATAGCTATTGTAGCCTTGTTAACTCAACAGGTGAGCAACGTTTATAGAATCAATTCGATATGAACCAGTTTTGCAGAAAAAATCGCATGTGTATTGCTATTTATATGTAAAATTAATTGGCCGTTTATAAAGCTCGACAGAGGCACGTAAATGGTTCTGCTAATAGTTATTGACTTCAACATCAGTGTCGTTTTTAGATTTACTCGTATTATGGCTGAAGAGATATCTACTATTTAATATTAAGAAGATAAGATAATAGTGTACATCACAGTAACATCAAATGCATGTAGTTACAGATTGAAAATACAATCGAAATATTTGATAAAGTCGGTAAACATTAATTATGAATCATAAATTGCCAGGAAAATTAATGCAAATATGTTTACTAAGAGCTACACAAGCATGTAGACATCTTAACTAATTAATTAAATAATTAATGCAGAATTTATTAATGTCTTAAAAATAACGCAACACGGTCCAGTGCACGGAGTTTTAATTTTAAGTTTGTTTGCAACAAAATATAAACAAGCAGTTTCTGTATATGTTTGAAAATCAAATACTATTGAGTTTTGAACGCAATTAATCTGCATTATATATCATGTAACATAAGGCTAAAGCAGCAAAATGTCAATGTATAGCAAACAGTCCAATACGTGACTGTCGCAGCCATATGCCGTTTTTTTGTATGTCACCAAATTTTGAAATCGTTGTCAGTACGTTGCTGTACGTTGATCTTGTACAGAGAGCATACATAGGGACGTAGTTGTATATTACATAGTGAAGTTTCATATCTTCACTGCGGTTAACTTGTTAAAGCTATGTCGCCAGACGGTTTCTCTCGGTGCGTGTTGCGTGCGATGCGTTGATTCGCTCTGATTGCCGCTTTCTTGGACCCCTTAAAAGGCAATATCGTTTATCATTTTATCACGTTAATCTATTAGTGATTAATTATAGAAATGGAATAGGGAAAGATGGTTGAACTGTCGTATGCATACGTTTAGGTTTTTAATGTGAATTTGACTTGGACTTTGGTGAATAGTTATTCTCGTTCTAAACTTAGTTGTTTAGGACTTTTTTATATCGTGAACGTAAAAAATTTCGGATTCCGAACCCTTTTCTTTTCCATTGAGTTTACCTGACATGTATTTTATAACATTCATAGAGAAGATCTATTAAAAAACATATTATGTTCGTTTTCCTTGTAGTACCTGCACTCTGCAATATTTTATTTATTTGTTAATCAGGGACATCTTAAATCGCATCTCGTAACAACTGAGTCGCTCGTCACCGATAATCCAACTTATGAATCGGGCGATACGTTCACTTGCCTAACACCTATTGTTGTTAGAACAATGGCCCTCAGTGCCGCATTGGAGCTGTGGAGTGTGGAGTTGAGTACGGTTCGGTATTGTACGAGAATTGGTCTATCTAGCCTATGTTAGCGCTTTTTGATCGATTTGTTATTATTAATGATCTCTCTAGGCCTTCTGATGACCTGGTAGTTGATGGTGTATCACTATTAGTCACTTCTGGATTTTTGATATATTTTTATAAGCGACTTCGAAAAAGGGGAGGTCTCTCAATTCGTATGTGCTTTTTTAGACGACCTTCTGGTACAGCGGTAACTGAACTGATGTCTGTATCAGGTGTTGTGGATTCGATGATAATAATAATAATTAATTAATCGAAACATATGTTCAGGTTATTAAACTTCTTTAAACCACAAGTAATTAAATAAAAACGTAGTATTTTTAGTTTGTTTTTCGTCTTTTCCAACATCCAACGGGTAATAAGTTGTCTCAATACTTCTTTATACAAAATAAATAGACTTATAACTGACGACAGACAAATAATTTGTTTAGGGAAATTGAGAATACAAACTCGCTTAAAGATTTCAGTTCTATGAACAACTCTTAATGGATTGAAGGCAAGGAGTGTCTAGATTCGATTTAACTCTATTTAATTTGTGAAGTGTTCTCAGGGAAATAAATAGTTTAAATGAAACTTGTGTTGTATCAAGCAATGTGATATTATAGTGCTAGTAGGGTAGCTATGTTAGTGATATGTAAACTAATGTTATTAAAAGAGGTATATGTGATGTTATTAATAGAGGTATAGGTATCTGTGTGAGTTTGTGCCTGTGTTTGTAAAGTCAAGTCAGGGTATAAGCCTGGTAGTTTTGGGAACTAAGTACTTGATAAAATCCAGTGATTTGAGTAATTTATTAATGGATTTACCAATATATATGCCGGTAATATCATAATTTGTTAATTCATATAAATTAATTAATAATAATAATAATAATAATAATAAATAAATTTAAATAATTCATATCGTTATTTAAAAAAATGTAAAAAAAAGTAACAGGATTTTACGCAGATAAAACTTCGAGGCTCAGCTAGTATGCAATAAAAATGATGTTACATAATATTTATGCAAAAGTGACATTGACATGAGATCACGCTAATCTGCGAAAAATATACGTATTTAAATTTATTTAAATTGATACGATTCGATACTAAGTAATATATTGCATGTTATAAAATGGTATAAAGCTGATTCGGTAAGCCATTTGCATAGGTAGGTAGATAACTTCGAAAGTGATTTGTGATTGAATTAATAGTTTGCCTTGGTTTACAAGGTTTACTTTAATTGTTTTATATCAATTGTCAAGTTAATTACTTATTATGAAGTCTTGATAATAGATTCAAGGAGGTACTATTTAACAAGAGTTGTTGTTAATGATATAGGTTTCGTTTATCGTAAGTAGTTTTATTTTTAAACCGACGCGGAAGATTGCGATGGTGCCCGTGGGTGTGAGCCCATTATAAGCATTATATTTAATAAGAAATAAAATTCCGTTTCATTATTATAATTATAATGGTACGGAAACCTCTGTGCGTGAGTCCGTCTCGCACTTGGCCGGTATTTCCTACCATATAAGATTTGACCGATCAGAAATTTCGAGAACATTTAATATAATGTTTTATTGCGTTGCGATTAAGTTGGGTTTTAATTGAATTTGTCTCGTGTAAGGCGGCGACATCTCCGCTCGGTGAGATACTCGGTTGAAATTGCACGTGACGCAGTTGTTAAACTTTGGCGAATGTGTTGTCTCATTTATAGTACCACTATACTTGAAATTTAAAACGTATTATATTTAAAATAGGATAAAATGACGTTGCAAATATGATTTAAGAAGTAAACCTATTATTCTATGAATATTTATTTGGGAAGGTTTATACTGCCTCTTTTTAAATGTAAGGTACTTGTCAAAGCATGTTTACGTTTTATAGGGGTAAAAAATATTAAGAAATGTCGAATTACTCACACAAACATAATACATGTTCTACGTCATCTTAGTTCACACACACACACACACACACACGCATTTGCAATTTGTATCAATATTGATCTAGACCGCTTAAGTAAATAACTTAGACGTAACACATGACGAAGGCCGCCCAGAGATCTATATAGAGCCTTCACCTTAGTTGGCCAATAACAAACAATTTGCTTAATTACAATTTAATCACTTTCATTAATGTTTAATTGATTTTAGCGATATTGTCGCCGTAAGAATTCTAGATGATTCTATTCGAAGATTCTATCAGCACTAATTGAAAAACTTTGTTAAACTCACTTGTATTTCTTTCAGTTCGATTTGTAGTTATATTAGGGAATAACATACTATCGTTTTTCTATTGTAAAGTTAGATCAAATTTAATTTGAAACGTTTCGTGGAATAGTTCAAGTATAATACAAATTAAATGGCTATTATACTGTAGAAGTATTGTATATTAATAAATATAAACAGTATTTGCAGTAGGTGTCTAAAAATAATATATAAATATTTTAATGTTACAGGTTTATTTCCTAATTATCAGCTAAGTCTAGGCAATGTATAATGGCCCTATATATACAAATTATAAGTTATATGATAAATACAATCTTAGTATGTAAATAGTACAATGTGTACCGTGTAATGTGTAATGTGTATACACATGGTGTTTGATAAATCGGCTCTTCAAAAGATATTTAGCGGAAACTGTCAGAAGATGACGTATCACATCGCCTCCAAGACGCGTATTACGGGTTACATTGCGTAATTTATTGCTTTAATACTCGCGAAACAATTTAAAAACACGCATTGGAGCTTGTCAATTTTGTAGAGATTACGTATAGGATATGATTTTTATTATCTTGAACGCTTGGTGTTGTTCAGCGGCTAGGTTACAGGCGGTTCTCGCGATGGAAAATTCATTTTTAATTTACATTTGAATTTTTGGAACGAAAATAAATGTTTTAACTCTTTATAGTCTTACATGTCGGTACTCACTTAAACAATCGAAACGTTAATTTTTTTTTTGTTAAACTTTGCTTAGCTAGTGAATAGAGAGCACCGTAATAAGGCCTCAAAAAATTACATAAAAGTATTAAGAGCTAAAAAATAAATAAGATTTAATTACACGACAAAGTTATGCTTACGCGATGTTTACGGAATATCGAGAGGCAGGTTGCGAAAACGAAATGCCAACGAAAAAAATCAAAACTGATCTGACGTAGAGACCGAAGACATTTATTTAAGAGGCTGGCTGGCCTTGTACACTTCCTTGTGTCACTCGAGTGTGGCGAGCTGATTTACTTTTAGTTTCGATATTTACGTAATCGTTTGTTAATTGGGGATTTAGTAAGGTTGGTGGTACCACCAGGTTGATATGGTTTCGGGTGATACGTTTCATAAACATAGAAACAGATTAGGTTAAAGGGGTAATTTTAGTAGTAAATACATTCATATGTTTCTTTATATATGTTAACCGTCTCTAAATATAACATTTTAAAACAATCTCAATTTTATTAATGTTTATTATTTATTTTTTATTAAAGCTACTGATTATTTATCTTTAAAGGTTACCAGGAAGACATTGTGCAGTACATTTGTTATAACTAGTCCAGTCATTGTACTAAACAATATTTCAGTTGTCAAGCGCAATGAGATTGATATATGCAATAAACTCGGATAATGGAATTACACGATTAACTTGTTACAATGATACAACGATAAGACTAGGACATATTTATCTGCTCAGACAATAACGCAACTCGGAGATGTTTCCAGAACGCCATTTTGATAGCATTTATTTCGTAGGGAAATGACTAGCTCAAAGGCGTATTAAAGCAACGCAAAATGTTACTCAAGTATTTGACGTTTTCATTTTAGATACATATTTACATTTTTTGTTCCCAGCTGCCTTATGAATACAAAGTGATTTCTTCCAGACAAGCACTGAAAAAAAACATCTATAACTTTTTCAAACAAGTAACAATAGGAATTTCATATTGATAAATGAACATTTCAAATTTATTAACCAGACAAAGGAACCATACCTATCATACGTTGAATTAGTCTGATTTTCCTTCGGTGTCAGGTGAAAGGTGTTCAGGGTTGAGTGCAAGAGGCTCGCAGTCTAATCCTATAATACCTAAAACCGTAGCACTAGCCGGACACTCGATAGCCCCAGTAAAGTGGTGTCGTGTGAATGACATTGAAACAGTATATCGTATAGAAATCTTATACTAACTACCAACGCCTGATACCTCTTCAAACGATCGAGTTTAATGAGTTTAATACAAGCAAGACTTGGTAACTGGGATTAGGATATTTGTTTTAAATTGTTAGTGTTACATTTGGTACAGTTAGGTGTAAATAGGAATTTACTTCGTTTGTAAGATTTTGAAGTCTTCTTTAAGAAATTGCAACTTCTTTTTTGGTTTTTTAGGGATGTATAGTATTGTTTCAAAGACTAGGTTTTATGAAGCTTTAGAGGATAATGGCTGATCCAATAAATTATAGATTATAAAATTAGATTACTAATTCAACATTATTTGTAGGTAACATAAGCTACAATATAATATTAACCTAACATATAAAACAAGTAAATCTAAACTAAGAAAAGTGTTAAAAGCAATTTCTATTGTCTATAACACTTTTCTTAGTCGGCATTATGTCTGTTACATAATTGCCTACTAAATTTTAGAATATCATAAGCCATCCGAATATTCGACTTGCTTTTGTTATTCAACTTAATAAGTGGATATTAAAGTTTCGAGGTAATTTTCCAGCGTACATATATTGTACCTTAATCTCTTGTATGGTATTAGTTTATCCAAAATTTCTAGAATATTCATTATTCTCAATTTGATAAAAGTTTAGCTATCACGTTCCCCAATTTGTTACATGATTGTTAAATTGTTCGTTAGTAGGAAAGTTTAAAGCTTTCTTAATACTTATTAAAGTTGTCTTCGTCTGTTTTTATTTTGATGATTAATACGATATATTGAGCGTCGTTTAAAGTTCCCTCACATTGTTTTCTGTGGTTTTCCACGTTATCATCAGTGACATCATCGTTACTTTGTGAACGTGGTGACATCTTATTTGTATGTTTTGTTTGAATAATACTTACATGTATATGCTATTAATGTTTGCACCTCAGATAAAAATAGTATTTTTAGGTTGTAAATAATCCTACATATTTTAAATAAATTTGAAAGGCATTTTATCTTTCTTAAAACTAAATAAAATATTTGTTAGTATGACAGTCTCTAGTGATTTAGTTAGTCAAGAAATGAAGGTTATCTTTATATCTCCCGTTTCATTGTCATTCAAATTATGTATGAGTTGCGATTCTGATATTACAATAACTGGTATTAGAATGCAGTCTCGAACATTACTTATCTAAGTTATATTTTCCATAGTTTCTAATGATGCTCGGTCGGTATGGAAAAGTAGGTTATAATATTTACAGTCGTGTACTGTTTTTATTGTCATTTAAGTAAAATATTGGGTACACCATTTGTTCGATATTTCTCTCTTTCTTTAATGTTATTCGTTTAATTTTTAAGGCTATCTATTTCTGGGTTTTGCAACGTAATTATTCTTCATTATTATTTCTTCAATAACGAAAAATAATCGAACTATTTCAACGTATATTGTTTTGTAATTAAAATGTGTCTTCAAGGTTATGCCTTTCATTTTACATTTTATGATAATCCATCAGTCAGCCATACAATAAATGTCCTTCAGCGGTTGTGGTTGTGCGTTAATCTGTAAAATTTTCTATTCAAGGATGAGTATATTACGGTGAAATATTACAAGCGAAAGTAAACGAACGATTTAAGTGAAACGTCAACACATCAATCTCATTAGTGCGTGTAATGAAACTGTCATGAGAATAATGAATGAATAATGTCAATAATGATACAGCGAATTGACATTTAAAAAATAAAAGTTGAGTAGCCATTGTAGCTAAGAAAAGTGTAAAAAATAAAGTGGCTAAATAAAAAGTGAAAGTGTAAAAGATAAAGTGGCAAAGTCGGGTTTAGAGAAAAGTGAAGTAGCCAAAGTGGCGAAGTCCGAGTCTAAAATAGTGTTAGTGGGCGAAGGTGACAGGGATGGGTGTTGTGCGTGCACTGGCATGAGGATCGGGGACCTGGGTGGAGTGCTCCTGGAGGCTGCTAAGCTGACGAGATCCTGGTTTTGCCAGAAGTCAGACTACGGGTAAGTTTGGCTAAGTTAATCTGCCTCCAGGTCTTTCTTAAAAGCGTAAGGGTAAAAACATATAAACGTCTGAACGTATAGAAAATATTTCATGAAAACACACGTGAAACAAGCTATCAAACAAGGTTTTGATAAAAGAAGTAGTGTATGAACCATTTTTATTTGTAAATACTAAACATAATTTAGACATTTAGTTAAACCAGAGCGTCAACTAACGATTCATCGTAAATTAATATGCCAAGTTCTAGTTACTTCCCAAGTCGAGTGTAACCCAGTTAAAATGTATTTAGGTCTTGATTTGATTGGAGTGTCCGTGAAGTATTGCACTCAATAAGTTTATCGCAATTATTTTGGATATGATCCAAATCTGTAACTTCACAAATAAGGCAAGGCACTTAAGTTTTATGAGTATTGAAGTGGAGGTCATATTTCATACGATATTGTGTGTTATTTTTTATGTTGTATTTTATTTACTCAATTGTCTGAATGATGGATGCCTATAATTAAGTTGAAACTGCGAAAACTTCCGCATTATCGTAAATGTTATATAATTTTAAATGAATAAAAAAGATTGCATGGACGTTGAAAAAATATAACGAGCGACGGCCTGTATTTTAATTGAAACCTAGATTGAAAACGTTTAAAAACGAAAACCGCAACGTATTTCGTTAAACCAGGCAATCTCTTTACAAACGTGGGCAGTTTAATAACTATTTTTTCAGAAACTGGGTCGCTCCTGCAACGAGGTGCATTCAGCCGTATTAATCAAGTCTGCACTGAATAGATGCTCGCCCTCCGCGACAATGGGACATCTCGTTCCATTCGTGAAATACACTTGAGATGCGAACCTCTCATGTCTCTTTATTCATATAACTCATTCTGTGCCCCCGTTTAAAAATAAAATTGTAGGATGTTAAATATAAAATAATAGCTTCTTATAATATCTCGTTAAAATTTTCAATTACCGCCACACGCTGATGGGATACGTACGTATAATTATAATTATGAATCCCGTTGACCTGACCCACATGCGAATGTGTATTTCGTTCGACCTAGAAGTTAACTGTAACGAACTTCATAAACAGAAATTTAATTTACTAACGGGAACACATGTACGTATCGTTTCACTGAAGGGTGTTCTACAAGGCTGTGTTTTGGCTCCGCTCCAATAAATGTTATAGGGGAATGAATTAATTGGCAAGCTTTATCGCGAAAATTATCTGTCCCATAAAATTTATTGTTGTGTCACACGCAATGTTTAACACGTGATAGTAATATCAGTTTAGAATGCCATAAGGTCTATATTATGACTTTGCAAGGTCAGCGCGAAATCTAATTAGGTGTTATACGCGAACGGCGATAAGTCTATTTCTGTACATTTTCTAGTGTCGTTTGTGATTTGCATGTGGGTGATATGCACACATGTAACCTTAATATTTAGCTGTAACGGGTATTGTAATAGAAGGGTTAAACCAAAAACGTCGCATATTCTACGTTATATGGAGCGTTGATTGTGAAAATTTGACTTTAGTTTGAGATTATACTTCGTAAATTGTGTTCATGTTTGCCCTGCAGTATTGATTTTAGTATTGGCATATTAATTGAAAGTTGGCTAGAGAAACAGATGTACCGTGTAAGCAATAAGTGAACTCGCAGTGCGCGATTTTACGGAAATGCAGAGTAAATATCGGGAACGCTGCATTGGAGATACTGCATTTGATGTACGTTATGAGGTAACATTTACTTTTCAGTAAATAAGGCCACAGATAAAGATATAGGTCATCGTAATGATGGTTGAAGTTTCAAATTGGTCAACAGTGTTACAAAAGCCAGAGTAATTTTTATTTATGTGAATGAAGCGGATAAGCTAAGCGAAATGTTCTAAAATATGAATAGTGTCTGATTTAATTCGTTTTGACGTATATAAAATTACCATATTGTTTAGAATTTAATTGGAGTTTATTTTTAGTTCTGCTGGATAATATATAATTAATATATTTAAATCATTAAAACCTAACTTAAAGTCAATGTCTTTTCAACTAGGTTGAATATAGTTACTATTTTGAATTCTCATGTATTATCATAACAGTTATGTTCGAATGTGTACTTAACCAAATGAATTTCCAATATTACATAATTTTTATTCAGAAACAATACGAGAAGCCTTCAATAACATTAATGTAACTGAAGTCACTGAACCAGCATAAACAAAAATGCTTTAAAAATAAATCGCACGAATAGTGAAGATATCGAAACATGTTCGTTTGCAATTCACATTTGATTTAACTTTGAAACTGCGATGCACGGATTTCATAGGTGTTTGAAAGTTGTATCTTTCGATACTAGCGTCGGATTTCAATGCAATATCGCTCGATACACGACGTGTTTGAAGTTCCAAACATTATTGTTAGGATTAGAGCTTCGAAATGCAAATCTATTTATTCTGCTAGACTGAATTACATCTATGCGATATCTATATTTATCTAATAAAGAGGTAACTCGTATGTTTGTGCATTACGTACTATTATCTAATTCTTAAAATAGGTTCATAAAATCCTTTTAACACGTTATGTAAATGTTCGTGCTTACTACGTTACGGTGACTCTTGATTTGTTTATAGATAATATGTTTGCTTTCTTATATATTATATATCATGTGTAAAGTTATTTTATTGTATCAAAAGAAAACTTAAAATCTATTTCTAGACTTTAACAGATGGTCGTTAACGGATTTTTTGATATTTTGGAATTCGATTGGTTACTGATAATGTTATGTTTAGATTAATGAATGGAGAAATACATATTTTACATATCAGCGATAGATCTAGCGTTGCTTTCTCATTGAAACAATGTCAATATAGCCAAGATAGCATAGTTGCAGAGCTACAAATTATGTTCCTATCTCGGCGGTTTTCTCAAACTTTCTAAACGATGGCTTCGTTACTGTTTCTTGACACTCCTCCGGCGGTTACTGAATTATTATTCTAGTGCTTTCAAATAGTTCAGTTTCAAACTATTTTTGAAGCTTGCTACTATTTTGTTTTCTTACCATATAACACATATTTGGAGTGGGCATGCCTGATGGCAAAAGTAATTCGATGCCAGGAAAGTGATATCACTCCAGTTCTAACTGGCCAATTTTGTCAAAACACCTTGATAGGGAACAAATATTGCCATATGTCTTTAGAGAATGTTGAAATCTGTATAACAAAATGGGACAACCAAACACCAGTCTCGTTATATTCTTATATAGTACTTTTACGTAATTCCTAAGATAAGAGATAAAAGTCTAACAACATTGCCTAAGAACGAACTTCGTTTACAACACAACGGCAAATATGTCGCGTCCTTTCCTCCCAATTTTACGGCGAGCCTCATAAAGTTTGGAGTTATGACCTTGTTTGTGACATTTACGTATGGGATACACAATCGGTGTTTCCTGTACTATTTGCACGTTGGACTTATGCCAAGTCTACCTGAACCAAAACAATATGAATTAGAACTATATGGAGACCAAAGATTAAATGAAGTAGCTTTTGGTTCTAAATGCATTTTAGGTCCAAATTCGTTAGATTGAATAAATGTAAAACTTAAGAATATTATTGATTTTGAGTAAAATACAAAGGATTCTAGTACAGTGGTTAGTAATTAAATAGAGCAAAACCTTAGGTAGGTAAAGCTAATAATAACCTGTCTCATATTAAATGACTGTTGAATCACGTGTTTGTACAACTGACTTGCAACTAATTAATTCATTCATTATCTGATACACTTATTTAACCAGCTAATTATCATTATCACGAGTGTACTATAATATGAAATACAATTATGGCCGATTTAATATTAATAGTCAAGTTTCTGCATATCATTCTCTTAATATCCTTTCTAATGATTTTATAAAAGATGTTTGTCTCAAAAAGATAGAAATAAAACATGATTAATTAAGTGCTGATATCGTTATCGATGTACTCTTGTCTTATAAAAGTTTAGTAAAGTCATGCTGATTAGTTTATTTTTGATCTTAATCCCGAGAGAAATAAAGTGATCTCCTAGTGATAAGATTTGGAAATTTATTATTGAATAGATATATTAAAAGGATACCATTTATATTCAGTATATAAATGGTATCCTTTTAATATAATTTATATAATCTAAACGATCTAAACATAAGCGATCAGTAGTCTAGGCGTAAAGGTGTATCAGACTTACAAAGTTACGTATAGTAATAGTGCATAAAAAGACAAACACACGGTTCATAAAGCTTTTCCACGTGATAAAACCTAACCTCTTTACCTGTTGATCGATCATAAGGCACTCGGCGGTTTCTTATTAAATTGTATGAGTATAATTAATGCAACTGTTCCGTTCCGTTATAGTATTGAGCATCAATTATTCATAGTCCCATAAGAACGAACCGAACTGTTAAATTCGTACGCTTCGGTAGCTTTCTTGCAATAATAAAAATAACTGAATTTTAATTGTTCGCATTTAAGTGGAAGGAATACAATGTGAATGAATATTAAAAAGATCTCTGTATATAGTTTTTCTAGCAATCAACTTGATGTAATTCGTTAAATTGAGGATTCTTTAATATATATTTGTGATTGTGAAGGTACTATACAATAAACATAATTACAATATAACTGTTTCTAACTTTCCTACGTATTAAACAGGGACGTCCTCATTTCAACCCGCATGTTTGCACGGTGCATTTGCGTATACTTGCTTACATAAATATATAATAATTGTGTATCTAAAAAAAGTCTAACTTAATAAATAACTAATTACAAGAAAAAAGTCATTAACATATGTAATAAAGAACAGTTGTTCTAAAATAACTCCTTGAAGCACACCTTCCGTACTAAAAAATAATATGCTTATAAACCGAGTAAATTAAAATGTAAACATATTTAATAACATTATTACATTAGACATACACAACTAAAGTTTCTTATAATATATGTATAACGAGAATTAAGTATAAACAAAAAAGTTACACGTGATGCAACGCTTCGCAGTTTTCAACAGAGTTATTTTTCCTGATCTTATCCTTCGTGAGACCGTCCCAGATGCGCAAACATAGCTGTGATAAGTTTGCGATACGATAGATAATATCTACTATATTTATCTGCTTCCTGATATTCACTAAGACTGTTTGGATTTTATTACGCTTTGACGGAACCGAACGAGTCAGATATTTACAGATAGATTATTATGGATGAATAATTTAGGAAATATACCTATTGTAACGGAATCTATTTAAAAAAAAGGAGAGGACTGTAAAAATACATGGATAAAATTAAAATTTAGAAAATGCATTCGCGTTGATACTGCAAACGTTGTAGTAAAATTGTAGAATCGATAGAATGCAATTGGTATTCAAGACAAAGGGAATACTTCGAATGAAATACGTGAATATTTTTCTAGCATCTATTCGCGTTATACTCGAATGCATCTGTAATTTATTTTACATAGAATAATGATGAGAGAAAATAAGCTTTTTCCACTGTATTCTTTAATGAATTAGATATGAAAAGAATCTGTAGCGTTTATTAGTATTTAGAGTTTTTGGACTATAATCATAATGAAGAAATATAAACATTCTCTTTCATCTTTCCAACTTCTCCCAGATAAACACAATCCTCTTCCTCATCTTCCAGAATAAAAACGTAAGGGTAATTTGGGTATGAAGAAGTCTTATCATTGTCTCTTTTATTTCCAGCTTTTCCCAGAAGGTCGACGAGGAGGAGAACAGCGGTGGCGTGACGCTGCACCCGCCGGACGGGTTCTACTCGCACCAGCACAGCATCCACAGCGGGCATCATGGCCACCACGCGGAGCCGGACCGCGGCTACATGGAGGGCAATAGATACGTCACCGCCGTGCACCGGCCCATGCCTGGTAAGCGCAGTTCATTTCAACCAGCGTTGACTGTTTTAGAGAAATATCGACCGTAGAATCTACTACGAGTAATCAGATAACGGCCACATGCAGTTAACTGTAGCTTAGATATTTATATTATTATATATCGTCTCTGAAGTTGCTTGTTACAATTTTTCAAAATTGATTTTTTATTTCGTTGTCGCTATTGTAGAACAGTCGCTTACTATAAAGAGTAGTAGGTAGGGTCTTTGGCACTGTTATTAATTACTAGGCCAGTTTTAAAAGAGAAATAATAATTATGCAAATGACTGTGATTCCAGCTTTAAACCATTCGAACTCGTCATGCTCGTCGGCCTCGAACGCGTCGACGGGCGCTGGGCTGTGCGCGGGCGCAGCGGAGCCGGCGCCGCCGCTTTACATCGCCGCACCGCCCGAGGGGTTCGGCCTCGCTGTTCATACCAACAGGTAAGATACTCGAATCATCTAGAAGCTTCTAGAACGCTCCAGATACTACTAGAATAGGAGGAGATTCGGTAGATGTGTGGTAGATTAGATTATATTGTGTGGAAATTATGTCATTTCTTATTTTATTAGGGTCAATTTAATTTATACACTAGTATGAGGGGAATTAGAATCTAATTATTTTATATTGTCTTTTAATAAACTACATAGATGTGAACATAAAAATACCAAATAAATCACCGTTTAATTCTATTTCATATTGGTGTAAAAGATCTACGTGACAAAAATTGTTCTAGAACATGTGACATGATGGTTTCTAGGAAACTTTAGTTGTGTTCTCTTGAGTGTACAAATCAATTCCTTCCATAGGCGTGGCACAGACGTTGGAATCATTGGCAGTACTGGAATAACGCAAAAAGATCCAAGTTTACCCCAAAAAAGGGGGAAACTGACGCGAGGGTACGTCCGAACCTAAGGAATGCCTTTTGGCCTTAACTATCCTATACAATTCAACTCGTAGACATCTCACTGTTGATTGAGCAAGTCATCCTTTTTAACTGACTCCTTTCCTGTGTTAGTGATAACTTAAACCTTGGCATGATATTCAAATATAGAATCTGTCACACATCCATTTATGCAAATTAGAAGTAACCTATGCAAATTAATTTGAATCATCCAAACTCATTCACTAAAAAGGTTGTTAATCTCAGCTTTCATAGCATGTACTCTAACAGTGTGCTGAATTGTGATTTAAAATCGTCGAATTTGCCTGGAACGTAAACCTTTTTCCGAATTCTTACAATAAAAAAAAAATTCCACAGATCAGACAGTAATTGGAAATTAATTATTCTCTGAACTAAATTAACATCAGTATTTGCTTCAAACCTTTTTATAAATAAATTATTAATTTAATAAACCGCAGCGCGATGAAATTGTTATTATACATATAATCTATTACTGGAGTAATTGAGTGCAAATATACACGTGTAAAGGAAATTATGTAATTGTAATTTATCAAATCATATTGCAAATGCGGTATTTATTTCTATTACCGCATTTTATATTTTATATTACATAAATAATGTTATTTCTATTTAGTTTAATGCTTACTGATCGTTATTTTATTTGATAGGCGAGATGTAATCCGAAGTTACGTGAGGTACCAAAAGTACGACCGAACATTTTTTTTACCCTTATATGGCAATTTGTCAAAAACTTCGTTCAAATCTTGTTTCCTTATAAGGCAATGAGCTCAGATTTTTTCCAAGTGTCAAGTAGAAATCAAAGCATGGTATATTAAATATTCCAGTCGCTATGAGATGTCGCAAGATTTGCTCGACAAGCAAGTAGAGATACTAGAGAGGAGGTACGGCGGGCTGCGCGCGCGCAGGGCGGCCGTGACCATACAGCGCGCGTTCCGGCGCCGACAGCTCTTGAAGAAGTTCAGCGCAATTACTGCTATGGCCAAAGCGGCCGATTCCAATGCGAGAAGGATGCAAGACGGCGCTGATCATTTGATGGTTAATGGTAAGTCGATGATAAGACTACTGAGATGACAATCAAATTTAAATGCTACTTAAATTAAAAATGGAAATGTTACTAATCTGAGTGTAAAGTGTAACTAAGGGTTAAATAAATATATATTTACTTACATCTGATTTGTTGCAAATATTCCGCTGTTAAACTTTAATATGATATTAAAGTAAATATGGTTGATCCTATTTTTTTGACAAGGTGACGATATATGACTAGCCATACGCCATGTGTGTGTGGTGTGTACAAATGAGCTGTTGAAAAATAAAGCGCTTTAAACTATAAAAAATTAAGTAGTATTAACAGCCATAATATGTAATTTTCTTTTACTTTAGTTTTATTTGACGATGCCAATTTTTTTTATTAAAAGAATTATCTCTATTAAATCCATTTTGTATATGATTTTATAAGTAAATATCGTTTCAATATGTGTGTATTTTTCATAAAGGTAACGACATATACGCGAATACAATGCTACAAAAGAGTCCGGCCGGGTCGGAGAAGATGCTAGCGCTGACGCGGCCCATGCGATCCATGTCGCTGCGGGAGCGACACGACGTCGACTTGGGGTGAGTCAAAGCTGAAGTCAAAGTCAAAGACAAAGGCAAAGTCTAGTTAATGTGACAGTCGAAGTCAAAATAAAGTGAAGTTAAATTCAAAGTGAAAGTCTCAACCAAGGTTATATTTAAGGTTAAGTTCGAAGTTAAAGCCATAGTGAACGTTAAAGTTAATCATAGACAACGAAATTTGTTTAAAACTTGTCAGATGTAACTACCACCGGCTAACATGATACTGACTAAAATAATATCTGCTAGAAATCGCTCATCATGCATAGTTCTTGTATGAACTTTTGTTTTGTATATGTAATAAAGAATAAATAAGTATTGTTAAAGTAGTAATGTAATATATATTATGTATTTGTAGATGGGTACATAGTTATATGTATGAACGTTTTCAGCAAAGCAATATGCGAAGCGCAGAACGACGTGGACGCGATGGTCGCCCGCGTGCAGCACTCCGCGCACCAGATACACATGATCGCGAGCGAGATACCGCACCGCGGCGACGCCGACAGCGGGGTGAGCGGACACCTTTATAATTATCCTAATAGATTTTTTTCACGTGGGAAATCCTGTTGCGGATACCGCGTCCTCGGGGGAGAAGGAGGCGGTTATATCGGACCCGCCAGAAGGGCCCTACCGACTAAAACCTACCGGTGTATCCTAATAGGCATACTGATAATATACAATATACATAGGCACATAGAATCGTAATATGAGAACGCAAAGTAAAGTCATTACAAAGTAGACAAATTTATCTACTTACATAGATTTTAATAGACTTTCGTAGATTAAAATTTTTCCACGTTGATATGGTAAATTTCTTATAGCAACATTATTGATCGGCTTGTGTGCGTGTCATCGAGTATAAGAACGTGCTTTTTACACATACATATATACAGTTTTGGCTACACTTACGGCGAGCGGATAATTATTTAGGGACTACCTATATTCAGTTTATGCGTTATACGTCTAAGCATAAGCCACGTATTACAAAGAACACTTACGGCTAAATACGCATATGCAAATTAAATTTAAGCACGCCTTAAGACTCGTGATTTTGACAGAATTGTATGGCGAACTGTCAGATCGGACCGATTTAAGTTGTACTTAATTTTAAGTTGTGTTTCAGTATTCCAGCATTAGACCCCCCAAATTTACAAATGTATTTTTAAAACGATTTCAAAAAGTAGGAGATGTCACAATTCGATTCTATGAATGAATCTATAAAAGATCTTCTTCAAAGATAACACGATCAAACACACAAATAACACAACGAACAAAATGCAAATTGAATCCAATATTGACACAAACATTTGATAATTTAACTCTAAACAAGTCACAAAGGTTACTTTTAAGCCAACATTAACGCGCTTCCGTTATTAAAAACCCAACGAATAAAAAACATCACGTTTAATAACAATCAAATAAAAATAATTCTCAGTATCACTTCATACAATGAGACTTCGCGGATGTTATCTAAGAAAATTTCAAATATTTGTATACATAATTATCGCAACGTACAAAAACCTGCACATAATATAATGCTAATAACTTCAAGCTATATTCATCTTTAATAGCATTTAAATAAAGATCAAATTTATTCTAAAACGATTATTAATATAGTGTCATAAAGAACGGACATTATCAGTAATTGCTCTAATGCTCGCCAGAAAAGTCTACTGTTTCGTTACGATATTATAATGGAGCGTTATAGAAATAAAATTGTAGTTAAAAGATTCGTGAAAAATAGGAGTTTTTGGTTTTTGAAACGTGTCATCGGAGTTAAGTGTTGCAGGAATTGTAGCAAAGTTAGTATGTATTTATTTATTTAAAGGAGATAAGATAATAATAATAATTGGTTTAACCGTTATGCGTTTGAATTAACTGTATTTAAAATTTTATAGAGCATGCCCCACTTGGTCTAATAGTTTAATATATCCGCGCTTGTCGATTGCATTAAAAATAACCTTACAAATTTAAAAAGTTTATTCGATTAACAAAAAGGTTTTATATGTGTTTTGTAATATGTTTATTAATAAGTATCCCGATCGATACCGGGATATTGTTATAAAAGTACTAATTACTTGTATACAAAATATCCTATTCAGGGTCTAACCTACCTGTATGCCAAAATTTTATGTGAAAGAATGACAAAATTTGTCAGATATTTAATATCTAAACAGGCATACTCACAAACTTTCACGTTAATAATATTGGTAAGATAATCTATTTATGGTAAAAGTAATTTATAATTAATGTACGATTCTATTAGTGATTAATAGTAATTAAGCATTTTAATTAAAATCATTAAGTGTTAAGAAACGGACGCGTACGTCTGTCTTCGAAAGTAACTTTTTTTTTAAATTTTTTTTAAAGTATGGAATTAAAAAATTATTTTGTGTACCGTTACAGGTGTGCAGCTGTTCAGTGAGCGGCTCTGTGACCAACATATCGACGTCATCGTCACACAATGAATCTCTACACAACCACCAAATGTTGAATAACTCAGGTAATTTTTATTTATTTATATACATATTGTCATGTATAGGTACTTACTGGTTAGTTGACTTATTGAGGATATAGTACTACATAATTATTTATTTGGAAAAAGTTCATAAACAAAATATTCCAATTATCTTTGCTACTGAATTTAATGTGAGACTAGAGATGTTTAATATAGTAAATACTAGATAGTATTGTTAAATATATGAATATTTACTATACTGAAATGTCTTATAATAATACTAAATTTTATCAAATAGGCACA
This sequence comes from Eurema mandarina, assembly GCA_018238005.1. NCBI lineage: Eukaryota > Metazoa > Arthropoda > Insecta > Lepidoptera > Pieridae > Eurema > Eurema mandarina. The sequence goes on along the minus strand of DWAJ01000078.1, from coordinate 9,195 downwards.
TATATAGAAAGCAATCCAACCCATAACTGTAAAATTGTAATCAGTTTTATTTAATAAAATATAACCCTAAACGTTGTTCACAAAAAACAAAATAGTTCAAATTATACCAGCCAGTGATTAAAAAAATAGTTAAATTTATGAATGTAAAGACTGTGTCTTATAAATATATGTTAGATAATTTGTCCCCAGGGCCCATATATGGGAATCTGCTGTCGTCGGGAGGTAAACCCCTGTCGTCCCCAACAGTGCGGCAACAGCAGCAACTTGCCGCAATCCAAGCAGCAAACGCCCGCCGACATCCGCCCGAAGTACCTAAACGGACCAGCAGTATCACTTTCAAGTAAGTAGAACGTACTACATAGTGTTAAAAGTCGTAGAGTAAGTTCTCCTTTAACCAAAGGGAGGATTCTCTATCAGTTGAACAACTGACTGGCCGGTCATTCCATTAGGGCAATAGCCCATCCAACGAATAAATATCATAAGCGCAATTCAGTCTCGAGTACCTGTTGTTCATCTTGATAAAAGTCTTCTTCGATAAAAGTCGTCGTAATCAACAACACGTGTTTCCAATACCACAACCAAACATCAACTATGATGAAGTTTCTAATGGCTCAAGCAATAGAGTTAAGTTAGACATGCATTAGGCATGCAAACAATTTTTAATTTAGACATTTGATTACATGTCCACTTGTTTAAAATGTTATCTATTGCTTCAATGTATAAAAAATAATATAAATCGTGTTCGAATTATGTTTAATAACTGTGGTTTTCTTTCTGTAAACATGTTTGTATGATATACAATGGTTCTATATAATATAATACATTCCAGTGCGGAGTCCCCGGTGTCGCTGCGGCGCGCGGAGTGCGGCGCGGTGGTGCGCGGCGGCTCCATGTCCTCCGTGCAGTCCTCGTCGTCCTCGTCCTCGCAGGAGCACCGCCACCACTACCACCAGCCCTACCAGCCCCGCCACCAGGTCAGACCACCCTTTTGTGTTCTATATGTCTATTATGTATGTATGTATGTGTCACCGGAAAATAACAAGAACAGCAAATTTATAAATTTCCTAGGAAATTCTCTAAATTTGCGGAAAATGTGGCCGTAAAATAATACAATTTGTCTCTCGTTTAGAATCCTACGAAGGTTTATAAATTTCCTAGGAAATTTATAAATTTGCTGTTTTTGTTATTTTCCGGTGACATATAAAATACTTTAAATCTATACTATGTGTATAAAGATGAAAGATTTGACTGTTTGAACGTTCTTATCTCGGGAACTACTGGTTCGAATTGATATATTTTTGTGTTGGAGGAAGAGGAGGAGAGGCTATTTATTAAGGAAGGCTTAAGATTTAATCTGACGTCTCGCTGCGACTAATAGCATCAGTAAAATGTTGCGAAAACGGGGTATCTGATTCGAAGGAGGAAAAATATATTTTTTATTTGTATTTTTCTGGGGTGGGGGTTTCTATGTATTGTACGTGTGTATTTACTAAAGAAAAGTAATTTATCCATTATCTAGGAGCCATAACACAACCTCTGTTTGCGTGGGACTAGATGGCGCTGTTTTAAAATATAAGTAATGTAGAGAAATAATAAACTTCAGGTCGCTTACTACACGGCGATGGCAACTAGATAACAGATAAATTTTGTAAATACATTCATACATTTATTAATTTATTTACGTTGTTTCTTAATGCACGTTGCGTGCCAAACGCAAACTTTGCAACGACAGCGAAAACTGTAAGCCGTGCGGCGCGCACGTGTTTCTCTGATTGACTCTCTCTTTCTCTCACTGTCTCTCTCTCGTTCTCTTTCTATCTCTCCCTTTCTCTCTCTTTTTCTCTCTCTCACAGTTATTGTCGTTTTATCTTTTTATTTCTATTTTTTTTTAATTCCTTCACTAAGTAATCGAAAAAAATCGGGTGTCCATCGACACCTCTCAAGTTTTTATTTATAAATGTGACGAGTGATCGCGTGCGCGCAGGCTGGGGCACCGCGTGGTGCAGGTGGAGTCGTCGTACATAATCCTGACGGGGCACGCGGCGCTCAACAAGGTGCTGGGCAAGCCGGTGTACGCCAGCAACAACCAGCTGGGCGGCGTGCAGGTCATGCACGACAACGGGGTCTCGCACGCCGTGGCGCCCACGGACCTGGAGGCCGTGCGGACCACGGTGCGCTGGCTCTCCTACATGCCCAAGGTGAGAGTGCGCGTATACTTGAAGGTATCAGAATTAACGTAGGCTAACTACTTTTTATTTCCGATATTTATTTAATTGATTCGGGTAAAAGCTAGTATTGAGCAGAACCCGCTTAAGACGATTCCTCAGGGACCGTACCAAAACCGCGTCTTAACCGAGAAAGCGTATTAAGAAATGTATGAAAATTCTCGTCTCGAAACGTCTCAAATTGCAGGCGTAGACCGGCGCAAAGTGGAGTATTAAGCGTTTATGTATATAACTAGCTGTGCCAGCGACTTCGCCCGCGTAGAAAAGTGACTTTGGGCAGCATTTTTGAAAATGCCTAACCCGCGCCAACAAACGTTCAGTTATTTATCAACCGATTGATATGAATTAAAGACTAAATGTTAAGTGAAGAAAAACCCCATCTAGATAGGATAAGCCGTTTCTGAGATTAGCGTGCACAAACAAACAGACAAACAGACAAATATTCCAAAAATCATTGTTTTGGGTTCTATTGCGTTAATAAAGGTCTCCTGTAATATTTTTTCTCATGTATCTTCCATGTACAGACAGGGACTCGTTACGTTTTTATTATATGTACAGATTTGCATATATATGTATATAACTTGCAGGACAAGCTGAGCATAGTGCCCATGCTCCGCTCGTCGGACCCCGTGGACCGTCCCGTGGAGTGGGTCCCCCCGCGCGCCGCGCACGACCCGCGCCTCATGCTGACGGGCGAGGCCGGCCGCCCGGGCTTCTTCGACCGCGGCTCCTTCGACGAGATCATGCGGCCCTGGGCGCAGACCGTCATCACCGGTGCGGCCGCCATCTTGTATTAACTTTACATCGTCTCATATTTAGTCTGTTACCGAGTCTAGTCTTGATAGTCTTGGTTTTATAATCTACTCTCATACTGACTGTGGTGTAATAACTACACTATCGAATTAGGCATCCCGTTATGGTAGTGTATGTGTGTGAATAAATAAATAAATAAAGGCGAAAGTTAGTGAGTGTGTATTCGTTACTTCTTTATGTCTAAACGGCTGGAGGGTTTAATAACATTTGGTATGGAGTTAGCTGACACTCACATTAACACATAGGGTACGTTTTACTGCGAGAAAATATACAATCTATTTTCCCTAATAACCTACTAACCGCGGGGCACACCTAGTTTATATATATACCTAGTCTTACTCTGGTTTTTTTTAGTTATATACCACTGAATCTGATCTTATTATGTGTATAAAAGGAATCTTAAAATTGTGCTACTTACATTAATTATTATAAATATAATTCAAGAACGACTGAAAAAATTCGGCTGAAAATAGGTAGAAGACAGACATACAATACTTTTGATTCCATTTCCTTGTTGAGTTCCGTTACCCTATGAGCGGCAATTTATTCTTCAGCTCAGGAATGCCAGCACCGGGTATGGTCGGTAAAGAATTATTGGGGTAGTTGATTTTTTTATAACATTTATTATGCCAAAGAAAAAGTAGTTTTTTTTATACGATGAAGTGGGGAGACGGGTTGAACGCACTCCTGATGGTAAGAGAAACGCCAGCCTATAACCAGTGCAGTGCTACCCGGAACCAAGCTCCATACAGGGCTGCACTAAACCGACGCTCCCCACTTTGAGTCACAAGATGCTAAGACTCATCAGCCCAGTAATCTCGCTGGCTACAGTGCCCTTCAGACCGGAGCACAGTGACATTTGCACATCACTGTTCAGGCGGTAGAATGTCTGCACTGTGGGGGTACCCACCCAGTCGGGCTCCTGCGAAGGAGACTTACCCCGAGTCCTGAAGTTAATAAATAAATAAATACTTCAAGACATTTATATACAGCGCCATCTAGTCCCACGCTAAGCAGAGCTTGTGTTAGGGCAACTAGATAACGGAATAAATTACATACACATTACTATTCTTTTGTAAATACATACATATAATACATAGCAACAACCAGACTCCAAAAAAAATGCAAATGTAAATTACAAATATATTTTTCCGGTGTGGGGATCGAACCCCACTGCGCCAAGCGGTCGTCAAGTACGTGTGTATTGCGGCAGGTCGCGCGCGGCTGGGCGGCATCCCCGTGGGGGTGATCGCGGTGGAGACGCGCACGGTGGAGCTGACGCTGCCCGCCGACCCCGCCAACCTGGACTCCGAGGCCAAGACCGTGCAGCAGGCCGGACAGGTGAGCTTCATTCAATTATTCATTCATTCACTCATAAATTCACTCACTCATTCATTCATTCGCTCATTCAATACTCAATACTCAATACTCAATTTCTTTATTAAATTCCACAATAGCTTAGGTGGTAAGTTTAGGTAGGTAACAATCGTGGACCCCGTCGGGCACAGTAAAAGATATAATAAATAAATAAATGTGGCGAGGGCTTATCTTATAACAATAACATTGGTATACACAACAATATAATTAAAATTCACTCACTCACTCACTCATTCACTTATTTAATAAAGCACTCATTATCATTATATAGTATAAAACAAAGTCGCTTTCTTACGTCTGTCCCTATACAGTATGATTGGATCTTTAAAACTGTGAAACCAATTTTGATGCGGGTTTTTTTTATAGATAGAGTGATTTAAGAGGAAGGTTTAAAGGGTTTTGTTTTATAATAATCGTAATCAGGCAGTTCAATGCGGACGTATATTTTTAATATTTTTTTTCTCAGAAATTTCCCTCTTATGTATATGTATACAAAAATTTGAGAGTATAATAATCGGTGAAAAAATAATCCTCGTATCATCCAGGTGTGGTTCCCGGACTCTGCATACAAGACGTCGCAAGCGATCAACGACTTCAACCGCGAGGGCCTGCCCATCATCATCTTCGCCAACTGGAGGGGCTTCAGCGGCGGCCAGAAAGGTTCGTAACACCATAGTTTGAGGTTCTTTTTTATTTAAAAAATGTATAACAAATATACAAGACATTTAAGTCGTTGAAGAACTCATCAGGCTTACTTTTTTCAACTATAATATAATAAATTAATAATTTTTTCAACCACGTAAAAGGGTTTTTATCTGGTATTATATAATAATTTATAATAAGTTACCCGAAATAATACGAAATACCAAAACACTGGGTATATTTAAAGCTAGACTTAAGTTACTTCTAATGTAAAAATGTTATTATAGTATACAAGAATATATTGAAGATGAAAGTTTAAAATAATATGTATAAATATAACATAGCACATATTGTGATATACTTATAGGTACTTATTTTAAGCATATAAAGAAATATTGTTATTTTTTAAGTTTTAAGTAATTTGCTGCGCCCTTACAGGGTAATGTTTCTAGTTTTAAGGAACTGTGTACATTGTGCAATATGAATAAATAAATAAATATTTCCGTTGAGGGTTGTAATTATGTTAATACATACAATATTAAGTCAATTGTACTATTATAAAAGGTGAGAGAATACTCGTATAATACTGAGTTCATAAAAAATTCACTTTTTTCTATTTTTAATAAGTGGGAAGTCCCTATAGTATAATTCAAAAATATCACCCTTTATATACAAATTGCAGACATGTACGAGCAAATATTGAAGTTCGGCGCGGAGATAGTGCGGGCCCTGCGCGGGGGCAGCGCCCCGGTGCTGGTGTACATCCCCCCGGGGGCCGAGCTGCGCGGCGGGGCCTGGGCCGTGGTCGACCCCAGCGTGAACGACGCGCGCATGGAGATGTACGCCGACACCGACGCCAGGTACCGTCCCCACTCGCGGAAGAGTCTGCGAAGGTGCCCGGGATCCCCACTCATTGCGGCAGAACGATTAGAAACAGTGAGGTTTTGGTCGGTAGAAGTCCGACATAACCCGTGGTCCTTTCCCGAGGTCCATGGGTATCCTATGAGGATTTCCCCACTATAAAAATAAAGGTTCCGTCCCCATAACCGGGTCACACCCCGTGACACCTGGATTGTCATTGATGTCAATCCTAGCTTTCCAATCACAGAGCACAGTGCGACCCAGTGCCGCACAATGCCGAATTATGCTAAAGGTAATTGGAACGTGAATTAGTTTTCAAATGCACCAGTAGAGGGCGCTACGTTCAGTGTTGAATAAGAAAACCTTCAGAGAGTTAGAAATAACCTTATTAATGTGTTAATAACGTGGTATACATTATTCTTTTTAACACAGGTTGAATTGACTATGATTATTTCCAAAAACCTACAACGAAATGAAGGCTTGAATTTTTTTTCAACAATAATTGATATTACTTAAGATGATACAAATAATCATTTAGATTAATGTCAACTTAAAGAAAAATCACTTGTTAATTTTCTGTCACTGTACATGGCATTGCACGCTCGAGTTTTCGAAGCGTAGCTGTAGGTAAAACAATTAAAATTAAACATTATGCTGCATAATGCGCTCTAGTGCTATAATTGGAAAACTAGGATTGATTATCTTTTATTTTAGTAACAATATAACTTATCATCTAACTGTGGCGCTATCGACGCTATATATCTCCTGTGTGCGAGGGAGATAACGCTCTATAATTCTGAAATTAGCAGATCCTCTCTTTCCAACAAGTATTGGAATTGTACCTATATACAGTGTGTTACAAAACAAGTGTCCGATCCGAAACCATCTTACTAAATACAGGTCCTTATTTTGCAATCGTTTTGAAAAAAACATTTTTTTCAAAAAAAAAAACTAAGTAAAACTTGCATGGCAACACCGTCTCGCGTTCACGCGCTCTGCTAGCTAGAGTGTCTATAGCGTCTACGAACCGTACGTGAGTTTCCAGTGTTTGTAAATTTTTGTAAATTCTTCACTAGAAACATAATCTTTAACTTTATTGCATTGTTATTTTTAGACATACATTTTTTTATTTTATTTTATTCGAATAGGTTTTTAGGTAGAGAATATTACCGTTCAGGATCGGACACATGTTTTGTAACACACTGTGTGTATCCTTATGTGAAAAGACTTGATTTTTTGCAATTTTTACTAAATAACAATGAATTCCCAGGGGTGGTGTGCTAGAAGCAGAGGGTATAGTTGAGGTGAAGTTCAAACAGCGAGACATCCTCAAGACGATGCATCGGCTGGACCCCCAGCTGATGCGGTTGGACGCCAGGATAGCTGGTAAAGTTGTTTTAATATGAACTAGCCTCTATAACAATATAACAATTAATATATACACTAATTGAAAAGTATAGGAATAAAAGAGCTTTACGTGTTGACTCAAAAAAAACTATTATTCGGTTAATTAATACTTAAATTTATAGCTAACTAGCTGTTGCCCGCGACTCCGTCCGCGTGGACTTCCATATAAACTTTGACTCCCCCTTCCCTCCCTTAAAAACCTTTTTTCATAGATTTTTTTCGTATAAATGTTTTTTCCCGTTAAATCACGTTCCCGTGGGAATTTTACAATATCCTGTTGCAACTCACCTTCTAGTTTACTAAGGTACCTGCATGCGAAATTTCAAGCGTCTTACTTAAGCGGTTTAGATTTTTAAATTTGACATTACATACTTATTGATATAACATTTAACATAATAGTATTTTATTGACATAAGTTTTTATAATGTATAATTGCAATAATGTAAATTAATATTAAGTAATAATGTTTTATCTAGAATTATGATTGTGTGGAGCTTGTTCCTTACCAATGTATTGGTTGTTTTGGCAATGATATTATGATATTATTATTATTATAAATCTCGCCGCATACCGCGGTTTTACCCGCATTTATGCATGTATTATAAACGTAAACCTTCCTCTTGAATCACTCTATCTGATAAAAAAGTGAAAATGAAAATCGGTTGCGTAGTTTTAAAGGTTTAAGCATACATAGGGACAGACAGAAGGAAGTGACTTTGTTTTAATGTAATAATAATGATAATTTTATAAAGGGAGATTGTCGCTGAGTAAAAGTACATAACCTCTGAACACGAAGGGAGAAATTTTGAAGAATTTTGAGTTTTTAAGATTTTAGGCTCTTCGATTTTAGACGTTCTCTCTCTTAAAGTAACGTTTACATTACATTTAAGTGACCATTGCAGTCATACTTAAGTTGAAAATAAGAGTCTTTGACTATAGACAAGTCTCTATTTGAACTTTTTCTAGCCATAACGTAAAATTATTTCATTATTTATGTTTGTGACATGAAAAATAATTTAAATTGCAGAATTGAAGGAGCAAATAAAGGAAATCTCAAAGAATCTGGATCGAAGGGGGTCCATCGACGACGTTCTCATACGGACGGACGCCGGGGGAAAGGGTAATATTAATATTTTATATATCTATACTAATAGGTAGCCTGGCAGAAATCACTAAATTAAAATAAGACTATTTGTAAATTTTTTTTAAAAGAGCAACTATCGGAGTTTCTTGCCGGTTCTTCTCTGTAGAAACTGCCTTCCGAACCGGCGGTAAATGTTTTGTAATACCATGACGATTCAAGTGTTACTACATGTAGCCTAGTTGAATAAAGATATACTTAATATAATGTATCACACACCCTTTATATAATGTATCACAAAGATGTCGCACAATTCTAAATCAATGTTATATTTTTTTTTACATTAATTATTTTTATTTTTAAATATCAGCCGAAGCTAAGATACGGGAATTGGACAACGAACTGTTGGCGGCAGAGAAGAATGTCAAAGTGAGAGAAAAGGAATTGGCACCTGTTTATCATCAGGTAAGTGGACTCTCTGTCTCTCTCTTTTTCTTTCTCATAGAAAGTGAGCCAGTTATATTCGTTTCGTATTTCTTTTAGTGTAGTAAAATAATATCACAATTCTTTAAGTAATTAATTGAGAGGAACTTCGTTTTATCTGGGTGTCAGTCTGTTTGTCATTTATTGCCAAAATTAACCAAAAATTGGTAAGCATCAAGATTTTGTTGGTAAAGCAAAAAACATTTCGTCTTACATTTTCAATCTTCATACGTGACAAATAAGAAGGTTAGTAACATTAAACTAAACCCTTTTTTGGACAAAATCAAGGTAACAATAAGTATGTAA
>DWAJ01000077.1:0-54092 GCA_018238005.1 Eurema mandarina | reverse complement strand
GGATGCAAAAACTTTAATTTTGTTTAGACTTAAGGAAAAAATATTAAATAAATAATTATCTCATTGTTAGTGAAATAAAGTGTTTACTTCCACTAATTACAGTACCATTCCCCCACAAATCGCTATTGTTTGACACGAGGCACAGTCGTCGAAAAGACGCCGCGCGCCTGTCGTCGAAAAGGTTACGCGCGACGCTCAATGCGACATAATATTTTTCCGATCTTCACGTAAAATTGGCAAATAAAGCAGTTTATACTGTGTTTTTTTCATAAAATGAGAAGAAGAATAGTAAAGTTGAATGAATTCGTGGAATTCATACGGAGAAATAATGAAGAGAGTCAATTGGGGCCTAAAAATAAAATATCTGTATTTCTGGTATCATCACCTCGTCCTCATAGTGCTTCGGAAATCGGTACCAAATGAAAAATAAGAATGCAGTATCGTTACTTTATACAACGAGGCAAAAGAGGTGTCAATTTAATTGACAAAAAAAAGTAAATGATAAAAATAAAAATAAAAATTAATGAAAAATATGATTCTGATGAAAACTAAATAAAATTTGTATTATGTTTTATCATTAAATATAATTTATCATTGATTTTACTACATATGTATATCTATATGTGTCGTATAAAAGGTTTTACGTTCCTAAATTGTGTTATGATTTTCACCAATCACACTTTAAATACAATGTTATATGTATAAAATCATTAATTATTATTATATAATAAGTGATTTATTTGTCTAATATAACCATGAGGTCTTTTCGGTTACGCGCGACCGCTGCCGTTATAAATGACCGCGCGCCCGCTTGAAGGTTAACAGTAAAACGTACGAAACCGTAATAGCTTACTTTTCATACTGATTTGGTGTGTACAAAGAGTTAGTACTGCAATATTGCAAGATCTTTCTTTCATATATTATATCTTAATGTATTTATCATTTGACATATTGATATATTATGATTAAGCTAATTTAATTAAAAATTAAAGTTTTTTAAATATCGTTAAATTTTATCTTTCCATCAAAATCCAATTTTTTGACAAATATTTATATCACACATTTCAAACCTAATATGTAATAACTTCATTATCTAAATCCTACCTATAGTTATTTAAATTTCTTTAGATTCCGATTCTCAGTTTTATTTATATTGTTTCATCTCGTGTTTTGTTTACGGGACATCAAAATTAGCTATCATTAGTGTAATGGTTGCCCTAGATACTGTTACAATAAATTTCTTAATTGCCCCTAGATTCTTGGAGGATAATGCAAATCTGATACCTAACTATGTGGATATTACGAGATAAGATAAAATTAATATACTAAAGTGGTTCAATGTCAGGTTAGGTTTGAGCTTAATAGGGATTTATTACGAGACCATTATAGAAAAGATATAATTTTTATAATTTAAACTATTTATTACTAGTAACATTTTCAATAACAACCAAGAGAATATATAAACCAAGCTATATACAATTTAACAATAGGAAATATTTAATGTAATATACTACAAATAATGTTTATAAATAATCTCATATTTTTAAACTAACGGTTACATTATTATATGTTTAAGGACCAACTTATTTACAGTCAAAATTTAAAATACATTTCAAAGAAATTTGTCATTCAGATCTTACATACTAGTATTTAACGTATTCGTTATTATAACCAGTTAGTCATATAAGTATTCACCCAAAAACAACATTCCACTACCAAAAATAATCCCCACATTCCTATCTAATGTGATTAGCAGCGAATAGGAAAATAAGAGGCATCCCGAAGAAAGCTTCCCAATTCATTAGGAAAATGTATCGTCTCGCGTAAACAAGTAAATAGAATCGCTTAGACCAGGTTTCTACGTAAACGAGATTGCGCTCATGAATATGTTATACAACGCATTTCTCAAAGGTAACAAAGGCTGGATGGAGCTATGTGGGACAGTTTATCAGCGGGGACTTTTAAAGTATCCATTAAACAATTATATTGCAACACTACAATAGCTGTAGATTGTTTAATGGTAATTTAAATAGATTTCAAAAGTTATGTTTTAAAGTGGAAAAATATAAAATCCGACAATCATAAGTAATTATGCACGAAATATTCATTTTATAGTTTAAAATAAACATGGTGTATATATTATTTCGTTGCTCATCCATACTTCCCAATTAATTACATTTGTAACTCTGTCATTTTATAAATCTTAAGCCACTTGACTAATTTGGTTAAAATTTAGTACAGAATAAAGACGTGGTTGAGCCTTAAATAACATAATATTCTACCTTTAACAGCTAAACACAAATTTTAAGCATAAAAATAGTGCTTTAAAAACATAAGTAAGTTTGGTAAGCATTTAATTTCGAAACATTTATAAATAATATACCTATTATAGCCATAAGTAGCTTACTAAAAAGGATGTAGTTTTATTAGTATGAATTAAGAAACACATCGCGTTCAAAACGCGTAAACTGAGTATAAAATATATCGAACGTATATTATATCGTTCTACAGTTTATCTAATGTCTAGACTACGTTCTAATAAATATAGCCACATATAATTCAGTGCTCACATAGGTATTATTTTATGGGATCTTTAATCTTTAAAAGGTCGTTAGATAGTACGTGGTTCTATCCAATAAAGGATACGTATTTCACGAGTTCCAATTACCTTCTATAAAGTAAGTAAAAACAATTTCTAGAAAGAAAAAATGTTTCGCTTATGATAAAATTTAAGTATAGTAAGTACAATAAAAAAAAGACTTTCAGAATAATTTCGAAATATTAAGATAGTAAAAATTGTTATAGAATTCAAATTAAATATCTGAACACTATTCAAACAAATTCATCAGTTGCTCACAATCATAACACCAACGCACTCCAATCAAGCAAACTGTTAATCACTGTATTGTTAGCAGCGATCTGAGAGCTACCGTTAACACAACATAAGAAGCAATGACATATAAGAATTAACGAAGCTCCAATCAAGCCGTCGGTTAACTGATCAAACAAAAAGGCCACTCAATCACAACAGAGGTGTTCGCCCATCAATCATTATAGAAGGCTTGTTGGAACTACGCCAAATTTGTAATAAAGTTCGTCTCGTTAAATCTTTGATGGCATTTCTTCTGTAAAGCTGTTCGCTGCTTGTAAATTTTTTGAAATACGTTTTCGAAATAGGACAACGAGCTATTTTTCGCTACACTCTTTATGCCAGAGAATTAAGTTCTTTATTAATAAATATATTCTTGTAATATATTTCTATTATTAATAATGTTGAAGACACTTAGGCAAAAGCAAATTTTGAGCAGTTATTTCTAGATCTAATTTAATAAATAATATGTAAATAATTTACAACATACGTCCTTAAATACAAAACATATTACACAATTAAAGTTGTCATTAGTCGATTTGTACATTAAATATTACCTACCAATATTTTTGAATAAAGGAGGAATAGTAACTTTTAATTTTAAACTATATAGTCCTATTTAATTAAGAATACATATTTAAACACAACTACTTTTAACTAACAGAAAGAAAATTATATTAAGATACGCTACAACGCTAAAGTGCAAAGCCAACAGACAACTATATATTTAGATATTACCTACATAATATTATTAGCTCAGAATAAATTCCGTAGTAAAATAAAAGCAAATTTTCCACTAACAAAAAGCTCGCTCTGTTTACATTGCCATCGCTGAAGCGCTAACTACACATTTTCATAAATTGAGTGCATTAAAATATAATATTACGTGAAATTTTATGCTAATATTAAATATTGGTTAGACATTTGTAATGAGAATGGGTATATGAAAGTTATTTTTTGTAACACTAATGTGTTCCTGCTGAGTGCTGAGACTCGCGTCCTAGCTTTCTTTTGGTAAATACTCTGCAATAGATCCAGAGATAAAATTCTTACGTGACTTGACTAAATAAGGACTCTGATAACTGTTCTATTGTTTTTTAATTTAAATTTTATATTTTTTAAGTTTATCTTTTACGCGCTATGTTTGTATTCTATGTTCTGAAACAACCAGTGCTCGACATATATATAACTATAAAACAAGACCTTATTTATATAATAAAATGCGCAAACCGACGAATAAATATTTCCTAAACGTCGATAAAATATCGATTTCATTTTACGATAAGGCAAATGCTTGAATAATCAAACAAACTCAATTAACATTTAACCATAAATAAAATAACTAAAGTGTGCCAAGCTAATTATTTCATTACGTACGATGAACTTTCTCCAGTTAAGAAATCGCCGATCATTCTATCAAAATCCCATACATTTTTAGATAATCACGTCAATTATCCGCGTCGATTAATTTCAATTACCGCTGTTAACCACTTATATCCAATATGGTTTGTTCCGTTAATCAACATAACTAGCCAGGCAGATGATTGTAAACTTAGAACTACTACACTAGTACTAAATAGGCAATAATAGGCCAATATGTTCCTAAGCCATTTATAAACTAGGCAAAAAATACATGACAAAAAGTCTAGCCAAATTCAATCTAAAACTTGCTACATCAAACAAAACAAAATTAAGAAAAAAAAAATTCTCGCACTAAATACTTCCTTTCCTTTGTATTATTAATGTTTTATATGCTGGTTGCCTGGAAGAAATCACTGCAAGTGATAAGGCCGTCTATTACACATAAATTTAATGTATTTGTCTAGTTTTTAAGTTTCCTTGGTGTAATAAAGGGTAAAATAAATAAAATAACTCACACATAGTAAATATATCTATTCTTTAAATTATAAACATCGCAGGACGTACTTTTTATTGATTTCATACATATAGCAAAAAGTAAAAACCCTTTCGAGAATCTAAAGAATTATTATTACAACTATATTTAAAGCACTTTCAATACGCCAATATTTCTACTTAAGCCAGCAAAAACAATGATTTTAATTGCAGTAGCTTAGCCCTAACAAGTTAAGAGTCAATAAAGGACAGAGATATTGCATTTTGCAGTACACAAACTATATTTATAGATCCCGGCCAGGGAGCGAACAATAAGGCTGTAAATGAGAAAAACTTCGCCACAAAACACCGGGAAACGGTTAAAAAAGTATAAATTTCGTTCGAGTCTAGTTTTCCGTTCTTTCATCTGTCTGTCTGTGCTAATATTTACCTTAGCGCATTATTACTGCAGTCCCTTGTACAATGGAGCGGGAATTACCTGCGTGCTTCCGTTTTTATTCGCTCCTGATAAGTTGCAGCTCTATTTAATCATAAAAACAAATAGTTATTATTTGCCATGCCGAGGTGATTGCCCTTTGGAGATTCGTTGTGTAGATCTATTAAATATAATAGTTAATATTAAGGCAACTATATTTTTATTGAGGTTCTAAACTAAATTCTTTACAATAGTAGTGTATGGCTTTTTAGGAGTTGAACGAAGAGAAAAATATCGGTCACTATTAACAATATTTTTTTTAACATAAAAAAAGTTTTATAACGTTTTTTAAGTGTCATTTAGTAGAAGAACTTAATCAAGATTCTAAAATAAATAGTAAAAAAAATCTAAATTTCATTGGTGGTAATTAATTGTGGTAAGTAAAGGGTATGTGTCAATATTTTTCGTACCTAACGAAAATTTTCTGCTGTATTATTACCGTTCCACACATCACTATTTCATAAATCTCTCGTATCCTACCGTTCATCGGGCCTACAAAAAACAAATACCAACCCTCGTAAGCCCTGTTTTATAGTAACCTGAAAACCCATGTTTATTAAAAGTCGTAAAACAAAAACACCAGTACTTACAATTTGAGAGCGCGCTCAGTCAACAGTCATCTCATAACTTGATGCGGGGCTGCATACATTCTTGATGAGTCGCTTTCTTTGCCATCCCTAGCTGCCAAGGATATTTTGCAACTCAACTCAAAGTACTCGGGCTGAATTTTTAAATACCAGTCCATCATTTGTTATCCTTGCTTCTAAAATACAAAGGATTATGTCGTTTTCGAAATTAGGTGTTCAATATATAGAAATGAGTTTTTTAATTTCTATTGAACTAAGATTTAGTTCTTAAGATTAAAAACAAAAACCAAGTATATGAATATGTAATGCTTCAGAATATCTCAAAATATATATATTTTTAGTGACTAAACATTTAATTGCCTAAATTCCAAGCAACTAAGAAAATAAACGATTTTTAGAGTCTTTTTTAGCAAATTTGCAGCATCTAAGGGAAAACAGGAAAGTAATCAAGCAAAGCCGAGTAAAAGCTCGTTATAAAATAATGACGGATTTAATGCAATTTTCTTCATCAGCATGCTGATGTTAATTGAAACCGAAAGAAAAAATGGTGAAGTCATAATTTACATTTTTCATTACAAGACCTCAAATATATCAAACGCAAGATATTCTTAAATATGACTCTAAATTACACATTCAATTTTAGTTTTAACTTTAACAATAATACATAATGTTTAAATCAGTTAATTTTTAAAATATAAAACGTATTATTGTTAAAATTTTAACTATTAACTTAAACATTTTAGTTATTCAGGTTTTTATTAAGTTACAAATTTTATGATATGCAGTTTTAACAGACTAGAACAAATGATTACAGGAATGTTCAAAAATATAACGTTGAATCAAACCGAGCAAAAGAGAGGATTCACCACCAATAACTTGCTTTTAGATTATGATATAATCTTGAAAGTTCACCATTTAATAATAAATTATTATTATTATTATTATTATTATAATAAAGGGAAGTCATACAACGAGAACAAGAGGAGGTCAAATTAGCAACCCAATAGAAAATATCACTCATCAAATTTAGCACATTTCGGTATTAGGTACATACCTACAAGATCATCATCGAAACTACTGTTTCACACGGCCGCCTCTTTGCTTTATAATTAACTAGAACATGTACAACCAACTTTACCTTATTAGGGCAATGATAATGACATCGTTACGCTTATTTGAACGTTTAGCATATGGGCTTTTTGCTTTAATTACGCTCAGAATCAATGAGAACAGTTCTTTCCAATTATACGTGGTCGGAATCGTTTGTATTAATTGGTACTAGCATGTTATTTCTTTGTAACGTCAATCGAGGTGCTTATTAAATGTCTTTTGAATATGAAGAATATGAGCTTGGTTAGGGAAAGTGAGTTTACTAAAATATTTTAAATGGAAGGATATACCTAAATAGGATGATAATATATTTCTATAATATTCATCAGTTGTAAGGTAAACGAACAGAAATACTTTTATATAATAATGTAGATAAGGGTGCTATATTATAAGATTTTAAACAGAAAGCTAACTGAGAACCATTTTGAATATTCGTTTATAATTCCGCGAAAATTGAGCGTTAAACAAAAACTTTGTTCATTACACGTGAAGCTCAAATTCTCCTTCGGGATCGAAAGCAATCAGTGTAGTTTCCGGAATCAATAACAATTTATCGCTTATATCCAGCCGTCAAATACATAATTATATAGAAAAGAATGTAGGTCGTATGTTGATTGCACGCTCATATTGAATTCTCTTTTTACGAAACGACCGGGTCGTTGCGCGAAAAATTTAATATCGCCACGTGCTTTGCAAGTAAAATCAGATAAGTTTTGACACTTCAATTACGCAGTGATGGCCTCTAAAATTTTTTCGGAGGCGAAAACATGTCGTGTCAAACACACAGGATCACGAAGTTGAGAACAAAATAAAAGTTTGTTAAGGAAATGTTTTGGAATTAGATATCGTTCAGATTTCGTCGCCTAGGCAAGCGGGATTCGTATGAGTTTTTCACTAATTCCTATTACTTACAAATTTATTCTTCAAGAAGTTAGAACAATTGTATATCCCATCCCATATTATATTTTCTTTTAGAATCTTCTCGAAGCTTAGGACGTGTTCGCAAAATTAAAACAGTGCTCTATTTAAGAACTAAAATTATTCAATATCGGGCATCGGCACGTGTAAAAGCAACTACGGACCTACAAAAACATCTAGTTCAAATACCTTTATTAGTCATCTCTCTTTACGAAAATTAAAACATCAAAGTTGCTCGACAAACCGCCTCGGGCGATAAATAATTCACAACGTGTTATCTTTAAGAGGTAAAAAGAAACCGTGGTACGGCTACAAAGTTAACACAAATCTTCATTAACAGCTTGACAAAAGATGGTGGCCTCTTTGTAAATAAATGAACGAACTCACCTAATTACTATGGAAAAATATTTATTCCATGTTTATGTTCTATCTTTAATATAGATTATAAGCAAACCCTGTTTAATGGCGTTTGTTTCATTTAGCTTCTAAATTCTTGGTCTTCGTGACATATACGTAAATACGAATATTATTGCATTATTTTTAATCCAAACTCCACCATCTTTTACAAACTATCATGACGTATCAGAAACGTTTTGTTTCAAGCTTATAATAACATGACTCAGATTCGTACCATGACCCTTATAAAACAATAATGTTTTAATCCTGCAGCCTTGTAAGTAATGTAAAAGAACAAATGATTGTCTATTCCCTGTATTAGGAGAAAACGAGATAACCGATATTTTTGCATAGCGTCATCACTTTCGCACCAGTGTTCCAAAACACGCACTTACCACTAAGTTTTGGATTTTTGTCTACTTAATATTATACAAAAAATTTAACAATGTATGTATGTATTGTAAGGAAAATAAATAAAAATATATTGAAATAAATTTAAAAACATCATTTTCATCTTAATCTAAATCTTATCTTAAAAAGTTTTATTTCAAAAATATGGTTTTCAGTACGGACAGAAAGTAAATACAAGTTTAAAATAGTGTTTTAATAATTTAATTAAATTAGTTTAATAAACCAAGAAATATCATTTGTTTAGCTGAATGTTCTTAGCATAGCAAATAATACACAAAACTTTACAAAACATTGAAAAGTATTTTAATTTCAGATACACATATTCATCTATTTTATTACAAAATGTAAATACAATAAGAGCTATCACCCACTTTTCAATAAAAATACATTAAATAATAAAAAGATTAAAATATTTTGATATCATACATACCTAGCTAAAAATTAATATTAATGTACACTTCTGCTATTTACAGATCTATAAATAACACATTTCCCAGAGCTGGTGAATAAAAGAAGTTCATGTAACCCAGCCTTGTTAGAGCGTTATATTGTCACCACTTGGAGGCTCTGTATCACCAGTAAATCTGAGCTGTGATTGGCTTTCTTGAACCATTGTCCTATGGATATCGAGAATCACCTGAAATAATACTTGTTATAGAATTAAATAATTCATTTAAATTATATCTTTTACTCAGAACAAAACATGTTAATACTTTTTTAAAATTATGGAATCTCAGGGATAAAATTACAGTTTAATATATAATAAATTAATACACAAAGATTCAGTTGTTTTGCTGGCTCGGGTCTGAACATGTGACCATTCTACATGAAAAGTGTCATACTGAGATAATTATATAATAATGATGTATAAAATAAAAATTAGCTTACTGTGCTTATTTCTGTAGCATTCATGGTCATTATCTGGGAATGGATAAGTTTTTGCCTCATTTACACACTTGATGTGCCATAAAATGTCCTTCAATTTTGCAAGTGAGATGTTGATAGGGTCCAGTTGCAAATAATGGTAATGCAGTCGGTACCTAAAAGTGTGCAAGTGTTACACATATTTATTTCTTATATGGAAAATATCTATATCCTTCTAGTTATAAAATAGTATTTAAAAACCTCTTTTCCCACCGACGATTGAACTCGAGTCGATTTAACTGTTGGTTCTTTAGTAGAGGAATTGGCTCATCACACAGCTTATACGTGAACTCCTTCGTTAAGCCTATATCTTTTAACAAACTCCACTTCGTCTATGTGGAAAAGGTCCCTTCCTCACGTAAGTGACTGCAACGTTGCTTCGATGTGTTTATTCGCTTAACATTATCCGCTTCCAAAAACTTATACATAATATTTCAAATCACGCGTATTAAGGTATAATAATGCATGCCTCCATACGAAAATACCACTTTCTAACAAATATTTACAAAAGTTTTATTGTTTTATTTAATTTAACACTTAAAATATCGAGTTTTTCTAATAGAATTATACAAAACACCTTACAATTTACAAAATGAACTTTTTTATTATTGCTAAATTTGACAAGTCATTTAGTAAACAATATTGTTTGCTGTCAAAAGGCATGTCAATTGTCATGGTACGCATTGAGTGAATGATTTCGTAATGACGTCTCAAAACTTCTGATCGAAACAATAATAATATAAACAAGCAATATTGTTTTCCTATATGGAAAAAAATGCAAGGAAAAATAGGAACAAATAAATGTGATAAAAAACGACGATTTTGTGTTGAAAACCAACTGTAAGCAAAAAGCTGGAAATGTTAATTGATAAGAATTTTCGGTTGGGCCATCGCGGGTTACAAAATTGTGAGCAATTTCTTAATACCGTTGTTTTATTTTATTTAATGCAATTACTTGGAAGCTAATAAACTTTCCAGTCACTTAAATATTTTTAACAAATTTATAAAATGCACGTGCAATTAAAAGTAAGAGCCATTATTATTATTTTTTTTAATTATTCAAAGTTTTTTTGAAGCTTCTATAAAGGGTACTGGATGAACTGAATAAAATAGGAATCATGTTCAGTAAATATTTATAGGTACTATATTACACAATTTTATTATATTCTATGTTAGGAATAAAATAAATCTATGCTACCTTTAACAAGACAAAAATTTGTAACCCATTTAGTCAGCGACAGATTAACGTTAAATTTCGTTGAAACACAACTTTATATAAAATGAAATATTTATATCACAGTTAATCTGCTAAAGTGAAATATTAATATAGCTGTTAGTCGATTTATCACGTTATCTCGTACACACTGATTTATTATCGTGATTCATCCTCCTCAGGACAGATTCGAACCGAACTACAAAGTGTTATATTCGAGAAAACATCATCAGTTGTTAAGAAATAGTTTGTAAACACGAGTTTGTCAGGAAGCGATACAATTTTAGAGATGTTTAAATTTAGATATAACAAGCGAAATAAACTTTAGCTTGTAGTTTTTACAACTCCTAGAAAGAATCACTTCTGAAGCAAGTCGTTATGGAAATAAGGCGAATAATAGGAATGCTTTAAATTCTCCGTTTTATGGTGTACCACAATAGTTTCTGTCCCCATGCGCCTAATGCCCTATTTAAATCGGTGTGGTAACCATACATACTAAGCCACACCGTGATTGCAATACAAGAAGTAGAAAATATTTTTATTCCAGTTTTAAGCAAAAACTTATTTATAAGATTGACGATACTATAACTACATTAGATATGTTTGAGTGTGTAGGTATATGAGAATCGGCAAGGTCTTTTGATTCTTTAAATCTGCGTATTCTTTAAGACTAAACATTAAACAATCTTACCTTTTCTCATGCATGAAAACTGATAACCATCATATCCATACTGGTAAGGAAACGGATATTATAAACAATTTCAAAATACATAACGAGCAAAGCCAAAACTGTTAGCTCACAACTATTTGCAGTGTTACTCGCTATTTGGCCGTCGAACAAGTTGTAATATTCATCATTCCTTTGGCTTCACTGACTTTAAACGGTACATATACTCCGTTTTTATTTTCCTTTTTATTTATTGTCGCCTCGATGTTGCCAGACCGAAGTACTCGTAAAACTATCTCAACATATCCCTGTTTTACACTGTTTTAGATTGTGCGAGTGTAAAGTATTTTTATTTTAGCGTTTCAGCGCGAACTGAGCGTTGATTGCTGCAATGAGTACATGCAATATTTATAAAGTACGAAAACTATTCTGTTATTGTTTTAGAAAATGCCTTTTTAGTTGTTTGCTATAGGATGACCAGCTCATTTGTGAGTAGGTTAGAAAGAATGATTCATTAATAATTTTAACATATAGTAGTCCACTGTTTTGTCCTAAGGAGACTAACCAGTCACGAAAGCAAGGATAAGCAAAGGAAATCTTCAAGACTTCCCAATGGTTTCTCAAATCCAAAATTCCGAATTAAGAGCGAGCAAAGCGGGCGCGGTTTTATGAACCTTACCATGCACTTAAGGCATTTTAAATTATTGACTAGCTTCCTTCATCTTGTTCCTGAATAAGATATCGAGATAGCCTCTCCACTATCCTAATTCCTGACGTGTATCGAATTGAAGAATTAAGGATTTACCACGTGCAGTGTACTGAATGCTTTATACGAACGTTTGATCGGGTTCCATTTATATTTTAGTCGTTTCTATAATGCAAATAAACGTCATTTGTATTCTGATTTTAAATTTGAAAATGGAATTAAATACTCTTATTTTTTATTTCAATCTAGACAAGTGCTCTGCGCAGCAGTTTGGCGGGATTTTTAAAAACATGTATATGGTTTGGTTTATGAAAATAAATAAATAAAATAAGTGAATTCTTTTTCGTTTTGTGTGTTAAATGATTAAATGTTTCCCTTATTATTTAGTACCAATATGTATGTATAACATTACGCATATTGGATACCAAAACAAAACTATGTATCTCCCACATAACATGTAGTTTCAGTTAACTTGTATTTATGATCCCTAATATCACATCGTTACCCTCAATGTGACTCACACATCACGTGGTATGAATCGTATTTCTACCAAGTGCATGTTATGAAGCGTTTTCACGCAAAATATTTGGTTGGTATCAATCATAAGCTAAATAGGTATGTTTCTAAATTGCTTTGTTTTTGTATATTCTTTCCTAGATTAGAATTATAGACAGTAAATGTTTAATGAGGTTGTAAAGAAGAAATATCATGTATGTATCGATTAAACAAAACACACACAAAGTGCCGCACATACCGCGAGTATTAAACGATATTTAAAAAAGAATCATTTTAGAATTTTGAAAAAGGTTCACTACAAATGACATTTGTTCAATGTACTATGTATGATTTCTTATTATAGCATTCACAAGCCACAATCGTATTGATATCACGTTGTTTTCAAAACACATCAAATATAATATGTATGATTTTTTTACTGAATATTATTCATAGAAAACAGCCATGTTTTAATTCCAGAAAATAGTCTGCTGAAATAATAAATGCTGGAATAGTGTTTTAAAACGGTAAAACATTACACGGTTCCTATATTGCATGCACTGCTCAAAATGCCAAGCCACAGCAGTATTATAAAATTTTATTACTGAGAAATTTGTCAGTACATCGCTTGCGAGCGTTACTTGCAATAACAATTTACTTAATATTATGTATCTCTATAACAATAACTAAACGTAACTACTTAATTTCACAGCTCAGTGTGGCCATAATGAAAGATTTTACGAACGCCTATAACATAAATAAAATGGTTATAGTGTGGGTTTATAAACAAGATCAAATACAAATATAAATATAGAAATGGTATGTTTTTTTACTTTAAAAATTTATAATTTGGCTTAGTTTTGTGAATGCGTGATAATTTACTTTAAAAATGACTAAGACAATTTAATGGTCTTAAGAGGAGGTTTCATAATTCGACCGTATTTATTATGTTTTGTTATTAAAATTGTGAATTAAATTAAAATTAATAATCACTTATTAAAATGTTTATCTACAGCATGCCATCGAAATGTCAAATGACAGATGACATAGATTAAAAAACGAAGTACTGGCAATAGCCTATTCAGAGTTAAGACTTTAGTTAAAATTCATATTTCGAATAGGTACTATATTCCAACAACAATTTTGTTAACCCGAAACAGTTTCGTCATGTTATATTTACTCAACATGAGTAAGGAATTTCTATTCACATTTCTAAGAACGTATGTATAACACGTGCTGGCTAACGGTCGTAAGCAACATTTGAAAGTATTGATGCTCCATTGGTTTTATTTACTCGCGAACGTATTTATGTTTCTTTGTAAAAGTTTTTGATAGTACCACCCGTTATTGTTGGCGTAATTTGTATTATGTGGCATCTTATGAGTACCGTTATAACTAGAAAATTATTAAAACAAATTGATGTGCTTGACGGTTTTATTGTCTCAGGCCAAATATTTTAGTTTTTCCTACATTTTATTTGGCTGAAGTAAGGATGTACGTTGCTTTAAAGCGTGACTAATTTGAGTGTTTTTACAAAAAAGAATTAAAAGTGCCGCTTGCGCCGTAAATGTGCGAACAATAAAATCCAATATAAAGTAACTTAAACATAATTTTTACCCGACAAAAAAAAATTACAAATGACACTTAAATCAAACGTGTTTCAGTAAGAAAAAACTCGGCACTTCCCAGATGCAAACGTTGACATCTGCTTCGCACCAAAATCTTAATTACCCCCAGAGGCCCGATACAAAACAGCGAACATGTTTTAAATTTGAGGAGCAAATCGTTCGATACATCAACGGAAACAGAAGACACATGATCCCGCGGGAAGTCGGAGAAAAAACGTAAACGAAACATATGACCTCATTTGTCGCAAGAAGGAATTATTTATTGCGCTAGACACTTGCGCCGACTCTCTTTGTCTCCGCTCATGTTGTGATTTTAATAACGCCGGTTTAAAAGAGATTCATTCTTTTTGTCACGGAATATCACATTATTATCCGTTTTGTATATTTACGGCAAATGATGTTCTCACGAATCGGTTTTCCGAGAAACGTGGACGCTGTTATAATTTCTTTACTCTCGTTATTTGTTTTATGTATGCTTATTTATTTTTAATATGAACGGCACGTGTTCAGGTCTGCTGGATGTCAAATATCCATCGTTAGTATCACTCCATTTATAACCTGTAAAAACCAAGTTACATTAATACTGTTCTGCCCATTCTTAACTAAAACAAATTACTGGTTTATTATTATTATAATACGTAAAAACTTTAACAATATTGACACAGCTAGAGCTTATTCAAACAAGAACGTTAACTCATCAACGCTATATGAATATAATAATTAGTATATTTATTTTTCTTCCAGATCCCACATGACGACTAATGACTCTTCGGTGACGATGGGAGCACTCGACGGCGAGTGTCGGAAACATCGCTTGAAAAACTTCCAATAGTTCCGTGGGTAGCCTTTGATGCTGATTAGGTGTAAAAGCCATATAACTGATTGAATAATACTTCACAGTATTAGGGTGATATATAAATTGAAGAATATAATTATTTTGTTTTCTTTTACTGAGTATTTTTATACCATGATAATGTTTTTTTGCAAATTATTTGCTTGTTCATCCATTCCTTTATTTACTGTTGATTAAATTAATTAATTAAAGATTAATAAAACTTCTTTATCATAATATTCGTAATGTATATTTAAAAACAATATATTCTTATATATTTGCAAACATTTTCAGAACATAGTACCTACTATAAAATATTTCTTTATTGTGGTAGTCGCGTTTTATTAAATAAAATATATTAAAAGTAGGTACCTCAGTTCATTGTATTGTTCATTTGATAGTCTTAACGTAAGAGACTTACATTGTTTCATTTTAATTTATATACTAAGGTCATATTGATAAATTTTAATGTTAAAACAAATGTTCAGTTCATTGAACCCTTTTCGGCATACATTAAACTCAGACCTTAATTCCATTTTAAATATCTTAAGCTACTATTTCCGTGGACGACTTAGCAAAAAATATCTGTCAAATGCATTTGAATAAGCGGCTAAAGGACTCGTAACTCGATAGCTCAAATGTTTGCGAATGTAGCGAAATCAAATACTATTTGAGTGCTATTTCACAAAGTGATGCTTTTTTATGAGCAAATAGTTCAGCTGAGAGCGGGCTATATTAGACGCAAATATCTACTTAAATTCTTCCTTCTTAAATATTACATAATATTTAATAGCTGTTATAAATACTTAACAATTATTATGTATAAATGGTCTGGTTCATTAAGTAATACACTTTGTTATAGAATACCGATGTCTTACCAAGTTTTTTAAACGTTGACAACTACGATATAATTTTCCCTTTGGTTTACCAGCTTAGGCCTAAGAAAATAACTCTTTGAAAATTATATTATACCGAAAGCAGTATATTTGACTTTTTATTTTATTAACAGACACAAAAACATATTGTGAATTACAAACTTATCGAATAGTGATTTATATTTAATCTCATTAAGCAGGAACAAAGTTTGCAATCACGATAACTTATTTACAATATACGTAAAAATAAATGTACTACGCTACAACAGACCCCTGACACAATAAACATTAAACAACAGGGGATCCGGTAGCGAAATGAAGTAAACAATACCTGGCAGAAAGTTAAGTCGGGATTATGGAAGAATTTGTTTTAAGCCACTCGACTCATTTGTAAATATTTGTAAAGGCCGTACAAAGCTGCTGAAACATTTCACCTGCCCCAAGTGATGTTTAAGATTTAATGTTATTTATTCTTTCGGAATTGAATACAAATTCGCGGTACAAATATTGATTCAAACTTAATAGTAAATATTGAGGTGTGCGTTCTTGCAATTTTGGTTCGGGAAGATGCAAAATATAGCTATGTATCTAAATATATTCGGTTGTCAAGTAAATGGTTATTATATGTACATATTTCCGTGATATTATGTGAAAAAATACATATCTATCTCAAATTGTGGAATCATAAGAGATTATTAATATAAACGAAAAGTAATAATGTTTGTCTATCTACACTTTGAAACCTTCGTTGAAACTATTGTACTCTTATAAGTTATAAGATAAAGCCTTGTTATTTCTAAGCTCCACACTACTGTTACTACTCTATGTTAAATTCCATTAAAATCGAATCAATAAATAATAAATGTGGCAAAACGTAAGAAAAAGCTAAAACATAGTACGTACCTATTAGATTAGACTTCATGATAGTTATTGTTCTTTATCTTTAAATTGTATTATTTAACCGTTTATCTTTATTTAAAAAAATACTCTAAATACAATCATGTTACTAATAAGAATTCAAATATACTGAACATTATTCAGTACATTGCAAGCGTTCACGTCATTAGTTCACATGAAATTAAAGCTGTCTGAAGCACGTGTTATCAATCACGCGGCGTTTTTGAGCTCGCTTTATGAGCGGACAAACAGACAGTCGTAAACTTATGGTGGCTGATTGAAGCCACATTCGGTCTATTCGTAAGGAACTCGGAGTTATTTAAAGGAAATATACCATACCTAGACGTGTATATGGTAAGAGTAAAGTCGACTAGATTATTGTAAGCATTAGGTGGTTCAAATCATTTTAATGACGCATTACAAGTTTTAAACTTACATAAATAAACGTCCTAGTTCATCAAATTATAAATAAATATTCGTCTCAGCAAAAACTTACTTTAGAAATTCGAAAGAAAAAGATGTATACTATTTATATGGGATAATTCTGCCAGCATATATTTCTGATAGAGCCACGTAATACTAAACAAAATAATGTCATCATGCTATTCACAGCAAAGACAATTAAGAGTCGACAGAATCGAAATTTATCATGACAAACCGCAATGTGGCCGTACAAATGATTGAGAGACTTTTACATCGATAAGAGGTAATTTGAGATATAAAGAAAACGCGCGTATGCCGAGTAAACGGTGGTTACTGCGCAATTTGAAGTCAACTTTTTGCTCACAAGTAAGTGGCTTCTCGAGACTTCTCGAACGTCATACACATTATATTGTCAATAATAAAATACTCCGATACGGTTGTCCTGTTATTATGAGGTCCAACCGCAATATTACGTATCAATCAGGGAGCAGATGTATATGTCATATTTCAACGGTATTTTGTGCACGTGGTGACGTGAAGTTTGCTTCGTATTTTGTCAGGCTAATTTATATATATATGTGATTTAAACAATAAAATTGTAAGCTGTATAGGTAATTTCAATATACAATTATTAAGTAATTACGCTGTTTAAAAATTTACAATAAAGCCTATAAATTAAATAGTTAGCTACAAAAATTTTGCCGACAAAATTTTTGTATTAAAATATATACGAATGTACGTAATAGTATGCATTCTAAAAACACCCTTTAAAATAACAAAACGCAGCCATTCGCCAAAACCCGAAATGACTATAAATATGATTGATCATACGCTTCCCTCGCGCATTTATCGATATTATTTAGAATGTCAGTTAATAGCGCACAATTTTGCAGGCAATAGCTTCGATTGTGAAGGTGCATTCAAAGGAAAATGTTCGACCGATTGGAAAATTTGTCATAGCCATTATTCGCACTAGTGCTTTGCACGATTAAATTCAATATACGACTGACTGTTACATGCATGCATTGTATTGAATATTGATACATGTAAAAATGTTATCATTATACTGCTAATGCACGTTGAAAAGTAAGTGTAATCCTTAAGACATACACACATGTAGTTGAATTACATAAAAATAATAAAATTAAAAAATCGCAATACTTTTCAAGTCTGTAAATTTGTGAGTTTATGTGTCGGCTAAATAAAATTCAAACACTTTATTAATAATAGAAAGCCAGTTCCAAGTAATAATATTACAATAAGATAACCAAAAACAAGCAAAAGCTTTATCAGATTCTATATCTATACTAATATATAAAAAAGTAAAGTTTGTGTGTTTTTTAAATTGTAAGGGGTAATCTCGGGATCTACTGAACCGATTTTAAAAATTCTTTCACCAATAGAAAGCCACATTATTGCTGAGTGTCATAGGCTATATAAAAAAGGATTGTTTTCATTATGCCCAACGAAGTGGGCCAGGTCCGCTAGTTTTTAATAATTACGTTCATGCTTGATTATAGAAAGAAATTTTTTCTCACATTAAATTTATAAATGCGTGAATCATAAAATTTTGCTATAAAAATAATAAAAAAATTTCAATTAACCTACTAAAAAAATATTCAAACATAGATAACAAAACTCCATATTATCCTATAACATCAAAGCAGCACACCTTTTTCTTATTTCAACGTTAAGGCATAAAATCAGTTGCGGAACGGGATTTGTGATTCTCAATTCGATTTGTTAGGATGGTAACTTAATCCTCAGGCGCCGCCGCCGATATCTGCTGCTTGTCATTATTACAAAGTGTTTACAAGCGTCTTTATTTATCTTTTTATTTCGTTTTTATTTCTTTGAAAGGTTTCCGACACATAATGTGTTTAGTTATGTTTAAGACTGGCTTGTAGCGTAACTTTTTCACTAGCCGATATTCTAGAAGAATCTAGAAAAAACCTATCTAGGTACTTCGTTAATCGTGACATAAATTGATTTTTGATTGATCTCCATTCTGATATAAATCGGATTATGTTTTCGCGAGTCAGGCGTATCATTACGTAAATAAAAGAATAGATTAATTGTATTTTGAATATTTGTTTTATCTATATAAGTTCGTTTTATCTGTATTGTAATCTAATTCTTGCTCAATTTTCACATCTCTTTAGCGATAAAGTTGCGAGATCCAACAAAACTGTTTCGGCTTAACAAAAGTAGTCGAACGAATTCCACTTTCATGTCTATCGCAAACAGTGAACATCGAAGTTAATTCAGCAGATTTGCAGGCATTTTCTACGTATTTCAGAGGAAAAGAACTCTTTCGGATTTGCCGTAATCTCGTTTCTTTCTTATTGTTTCTCGCCAGTAATGAATTAGTTCGACATTCTTTAACTTTGTTTAAGTTGGGGTCATTTTGTTTGCGAATGGATATCCCATTAGGACGTCCGGTAAAATCAATGCGATGGGCGTTTTATAGGGGCGCTTAGATTTATTGTACGTTTTATCTTGTTTTAAGGTAATTCTATTTGTTATTAGTTGAGCATATGTATGTAAAAAGTCTAATCACATTCTGTTTTGTTTGTGTAACAAACGCTGAATTTAAATTAATATCAGAATAGAGCGTAATATGTCCTGTATAGCTTTATTACTAAATTTGAGTATATAATAAAGTTAGTAAATAATCGAGCAATTTTTATTACAATTTTGTTTTCGAAACAACATTACGGTATCAATTTACTATGTAAATGTTTTGAACGTGTTACCTAACTACGAGTCTGGTTATAAAACTCACTTTGTTTATGATACCTTAGTATGAGGAGTATTCACGGTATAGTATACGCTAAGGTCCTCGTTACGAATACAGAGAAAACTGCAGAGCCTGGCTAGTATTGTATATAGCTCATGGAAGTAGTATTAAAAAGCTTAATAATAACAATAAAGACTCTATTCTAGGTGGAACATTATATTTAAATTGGAAACACATTCACATCACTAAGAAATAACTCCTTTTGCCCGCTAGTGGTTTCTAAATTATTTCATCGTGAACTCGTTATGAAGAAAAAAATATACTTTGATGTGATAAAAAAGAAACATTGACAAGCAATGTTAACATTCCATACGATGTTGGCGGCCATTTTTATCACTAACGAGATGATTCCCGGAAGCTGTAATACTCAGTTGCATTTGGAATTAGGTTATGTCATATAACTTATGAGGGAAATATATTTGGAGCCTAATGAGTTTCATGGCTTACTAGTTACTACTGTAAAGGGGCTTTTCCCTTATATATGTATTCTATTTTATTATATGAACTTATAATATATTTTATAACGAGAAAATACTTTAACCTAAGTGTTGCCGTATATAAATAACTTATGAAATAATTATAACAACAGTTATTCCATTCTATATTAAAAAAAAACAAAACAAAAAGGCAAGGTAGATAAGAGGGATATGAACTCGTAGTACCTATACCAACTTGATATATGAAAACCTGATGAGATGTTTTTACTAAGCGCTCATTTTATCGGGCTTAACGGCATATAACTTCGGTACGTATAAAAATAATGATATGATATATTATTTAGTTTAGGTAAATTCTGTAAGCATTTTTAATTAAAGCCGTTCGTAAAGACATAATCTAAACTTTAGTCCTTTGAGTATCATGAGAAGTTTCATCTATCAGAAAACTTTAAATGATACGTGTTACGTACTAGATATAAATATACTACAAAACAATTGGACCACAATAATACGTGACCTAATTTTCTCTCGACTCACAATGCAGTGTAATTTCGCATTGCAATAAAAATTTAAAAACTATCACCACGAGTAACTTATAATAGGTTTATGTAAAACTCGGAGCTTAATGAAAAATTAAAAATCGTCGGATTTAGTTTCGCGTCAGTCCCTTATTCTGAAACTTTATATAATCGTGTTAGAGGCATGGTCTGTGGCGAACATTCAGTAAAATGTAAGAACATTGTCGTCCTCTCGTCTGAAATAGATTCAATTAATTCTTGCGGATGTCATCTTTATAAATAGATTAATTTTAAATCGCTGGGGCGTTTTGAATTTCATTTCTACCTAGGTATTTTAGTTTCGCTTTAATTTAAACTATTCAAATGTGATTAGGTTTCCGCTTCGTTAGTTAGATCCGATAGTTATTATTAGAGGAGTTTAAAAAGAGTTTTATAGGGTTAACAAGCAGTAATTACTGGTTGAAATTATGATTAAATTATATAATATAAAATAAAAACAATAAATACGTTTAAAGTTTAGACATGGGAGATATTGGCGTCAGCATTGACTGACA
Source organism: Eurema mandarina (assembly GCA_018238005.1). Lineage (NCBI taxonomy): Eukaryota > Metazoa > Arthropoda > Insecta > Lepidoptera > Pieridae > Eurema > Eurema mandarina. The sequence continues at coordinate 32,503 of DWAJ01000077.1, read as the reverse complement.
TACTTTAATAATTATTAAATTATTAGGGATATCAAGATTATTATATTACGTGCCGTAATATTCATGAGATGTACCTACGAACTCGAGACATTGATCATACAAACACGTTTCCAACAAAAAACCCTATTTCCTTGGTCATTAACACCAGTGCAATAACACCAAGAAGCAACCAGTATGCAAGTTTATAATAAAATGTTATATCATAAGTACCTTCATACGTCACAGTATACTTAATTTATAAAATATCCAGACTGGACGAAAATTAAATTATTATAAAATACTTTACAAGTAAGAATAATATTAAAAAGTGTTACCAATTAGTACCGCGGTTATTGTTTTGTGCTTGAAGATGTCTTTGAGTATTGGTTTTAAGTATATTTACAATAACCAATATTATTAATATTTAAATTATCTAGTCATAATTTGTATCTCAATACCCCGCAATTTTCATTACAGTTGCAGTACTTCGATAAAAAGGCCCCAAATCCATTAAATAATTTTTGTACAAAACAATCAAACATTCTTAAAAACTTTCCCGTTTATAATAATAATAAGTAGAATAATGTTTTTATTCCTTATATTAAATTAAATAGCGAGACACAAGTTGACTGGTTCGTGCCTGTAAGTCTTCACTTACTATAATTAGCAACGTATCTGGGAACAATAACTCCTCTTTTGTGTCCGTACAATTTTGTCATGTTTAATTTCATGCTGTCTGCTGCGTCTTTGTCAATTAGCTAACTCTCCGTGATGCGACGGATTTATACTGCGCCAAAATTGTTTGAGATATTATTTTTATTTAGTGTAAATAGACCGTAGTTCTATAGATCCTACAAATATTATAAGTGAGAAAATTTTGTGAGGATGTATGTTTGTTATTCTTTCACTCAAAAACGTTTGGACCGATTTAATTGAAATTTGGCATGTAGATAGGTGATACCCTGGATTAGCACATAGGTCACTTCTCATCTCGGTATTCCCCCGGAAGCGGGAACTGCGCGGGTAAAATTGCGATGCACGGCTAGTAATAAATTATAATATTTGGAAATTGTAAGTACAATTTAATATCCTTCTAGTAGGTATTTACAATTCTTGCTAATAGTTATTTTATTTTATAATAACAAAAAGGAAACCGTACGCTTTTGGAATTAGTAAGTGACGAAAAACAATCTATAAGATACTTCATTTTAATTTCACATATTATTTGAACAAGAATAACTTCCTTAGTTATAATAAGAACAACCTCTCGTCTGTTCTTTAGAATTACTTCTAGCCCATTGTATCTATACAAACCGACGAAAAGTAACTTGATTAATACACAATGATTAAACACAAGTCATTTCATCATAATAATCTTGACGAAAGCCTACCGTTATTGCGGCTCAATTATCAAATTGGAGTTCCAAATGATACGCGGCAATACAAAAGGGCTCCGAAATTCGTGACGAAACAATAATTTTCTTATAATTATCCCATCGAAGGCTGATTCGTCTTGGCCCGGTCCCGTACGATCAAATGCGAAACAATCATAATATGTTTATTGAAAAACATTTTTTTACGTCCAATTAATTTTTTCGGTTCATAAAATTTCGATCGCAGCGTGTGCCCCTTATTAAATTATGAACAATGTTGTTGTTTACATTCGTGTACGTTTTGCTTGCTTAATATTTTAACTTTGTACTAGAAACTTCATGCCAAATTTGTGTTGAGAGACGCTTTAAATCTATAACTAAAAATAAAATTGGAGTGACTCTTTGAAATATAAACGTACATCAAAATTACACGATTTAAAATTATTATCCATATTATATGGGCTTATCTCTGAAATGTTTGGACCGATTTTGTTGTGACTCTTTATGGCAGGTAGATGATGTAATAAGGAATAACTTAAAGTACTTCAACAAAAAAAACATGCGGACATACTTATTGTACTTAATAAAAATAATGATTAAAATCACCATTTTGTAACATCTCAATAGCAGTAACATGATAAAACATGTACGAGTATATTAAAAAATATTCAGATTTTTAATTTTCTGAACGAAGGCTTAAAGGGCCCTATTTATTACGGTCATAATATTGTCACAAACGGAGCCAGTATATGATATTTACAGCGCGAATGCAGTTACTGAAGAATGAGCTTTTTACTATGGAGAATGCTTTTTTATTTCGCATAGAACGAAAATGCCTTGCAGATTCAATATATATAAATAATAATAAGATATACTATTAATTTGGTTTATATGATTTGTAAAACAGTTTTTGAATATTAACATTGTATGTTACCATACTACTGCTCCTTTTTAGTTTGATGAAAAGTGTATTATATCCTCGACATAATGTCTACGACAAATTCTTAATAGGGCCAATGATATGTATTTGAGATTTACTATATATGCGTTATCTCGACGAAGAAACCATAAGTGACGAATAAAAAATAGAATGGAAAAGGTTGTTTTAGAATTTAAAAGTAGTTCATATTTTATAACAACTGCTTTGTAAATTATGATTAAGCTAAGTATAACTATAAAGTAGAATAGTGATAAGGCTTCCAATACTAGGATCACAATATTTAACATACCTAAGTAGAAAACGTTTTCTTAACAGCTTAACAACATCATTTTTAATGATTATTAATTACCCATATAACATAAATATGTTAAATAAATAGTGCAAATGCCCTAAAGTAATTACTAATAAGTAATTATAGTATTTATAGTAGATAAAGTAATTGCTGATCACTAAAAAATACGTCAAATGTTGTCGTCGTAAAATTTAATATTGGAATACATACGATAATAAATGAGATAAAGTTCCGTTTCCATACTTGTCTAGTATTTTTAATGCCAAGTTAAGGCGTTATAAGTTGCCATAGCTCCACATTATAGCCAGCTTTGCCCGTGAACACCCACAGAGAATAACTTTCAATGTACCGCTAATAACCTTATTATTTGCATTAAACTCCTACTAAATACTCCGTAGCGGTGCAACTTGTTGTGAATTTAATTATCTTCCAGACGATTTAGACATTCATTTGTATACTTGTGCTTCGTGAATGAGATAGTTAATTAACGGATATTTCGGTTCGTTTAAATATAAATGTAACAAAACTTTGTTATACATAGATGTCATTTTTGGGTAATGTTTTCAAATTTAGTTCATACTTTTGTAGTTTATTCAACTCGTTTTTGTAACAAAGGTACTTTTGCTACGCATCCAAGGAGTGCATAGGTAATAAATAGTAACGCTACTTTTGTTTTCCTAACACGACTACTCAATTCTGTCATGATATTTTTTTTTAATTGTCTTTTCGTTAATAATGATCCTTACATTCTAGATCCTGATGCTTATTTGCTTGTCAATATATAAATAATATATTAAGAATATCTTACAAACGCATGAAATCAATTGTACTAATTACTATAAAAAACGCGAGTCTTATATCATATAGCTCTAAGGCCTAAGCGATATTTTATGTCTTTAGGAAATTTTCTAAAAGTTAACTGCTGCTGAATCTCACATTTCATAGTGTTCATACAATTAATAGTATCACATACATCCAGTTCTATTGCATTAAACAATAAATCTCCAGAGTCTGGATTTATATCAATTAACGTATATGACACCAGCATTAATCACAATTATTATATAGGAGACACAGTCGATGCCCTAGTTCTATTATCGCATCGTTGCAAGCTAGATTTATGTTAGCTGATGTCATGGTTATGAGTGTTCTAGAATATTACAGGCTTGGAGGCTTTACGACTTCGGAAATAACGATCGCGGTATTCATTATCCTCCGATATACAGTTACGTTTTAGAGGCTATTTGTGTGATGGCTTTATGATTTAATACCGCCTGTTGTTCTAGTTTGTAACGTGTTAGACTGTCTTTCCTTGATAATAATTGTTTTTTTTTAATGTAATAGCTATAGTCAATGACAAACCGTTCGGACGAAATGGGGTGAATCTTTCGGGGATGGCCTTTTCTCTTATAAGAAGACGCTTAATAAATTTCGCAACACGTCATAGCATTTTGTGCAGTATGTAAGATATATTCGTCAAATAAATAGCATTTATCGTCCTAGACTTCTTTATCCTTTCTTTAATGCTAGATTCGGAAAGCTTCTAGGCAAGGTAAATCGACGTCAGATTACATAAAAAATTAAAATTAATTATGTGAGAAGTAATAATATTATTTTAAATTAAATACAACTTAAATAAAGACAATGCATACGCGTTCAGAAATCATACAATTATCTTCTGATATTGAATATTGTTGAATTGAAAATTTGACAGCTGAGTTGAAATTCAGCATTAAATTTTCGATACAATATTATGAATCTTTGACGATCTTAATAAAGTAATAAATATCTTACTAAATAACAATATTTATATTGCTATAAAGAGCATATCGTTATATAACTCTAGCAATAAAATTGCTATTTACTAGTTATATTTTCACGAAACAATACTAAAATGAATGTGAACAATATCAACTGGATTCCATTTATATTATAATGAGTTGTATTAAAGTGCAAATTAGATGAAAACAAGAATATTTAATAAGTGTGCACAATGTTTGTTATATGCGACTTTCAGTTCTAGTCTTAATTAGATTTTAAATATTTAAGGAAGAATTCGTATTGATTTTCCAAAAACCCACTTAGATATTATATCTACGTATTCCTTTGTGTCAAAGTTACTATTTTTTTTATATATTGAATTTCAAATTTCATTTAAATTTGTTAAGTGGTCTATAGACAGTGAATGATAGTTATTATCTTGATCCTAGAAGATATTTTATTAACATATTATATAATTTAAACCCCACTAAGAGGTAATATAATAAAGCTCGAACAAAAATTCCATCTTGTAATTTGATATTTTTTATTATTGGATTTAGCTTTAAAAAGACAGAATGCAAACACTTTCCCGAGACGCTATTTAAAATACATTTTCGCGTCGTATTTAGTACGCAAAATACGTAACTGCGAGCGCTTTTATGTTTTTGAAATTGAGTGAAGCTTTCTGTTTCAGTTCTCTTACAGTGATGTGACCTGAATACCAATTAATTTATTTAAAAACACAAAGCTTAGAAATTTACAAGTCCTTAATGTTATATTTTATTATTTAAATCGGGAGAATGAATATATTAATTATGGTCACACCAACTGCTGCCATCGTAAATCATTTGCACAAATGAGATACGTAGGTATAATTATTCAGTGTGAAATTTGGGTTTGAATAAAATTCAAATTGAGATTGGCGTTTAATATGACGAATCTGAATTGTATGTTATGTTAACGTGCACTAAATATTAATATAATAGCATTTATAATATATTTCTCGAGATTGTGAATTGTCCATTAATTATTAATTATAGTTACTTATTGGAACTTAATTTATTAATATTTATTAATAAATTAATTCATAATTTATTCATAAATGTCTATAGCAAATGATCAGAAATATAAACATTATTATTGCATTTTTCATTTTGGGCATCGAAACTTTTCTAAATGCACATTGAAAAATTTAATTCTCCGCGTCAAAATCTCAACTAGCCTTCCAACCATATTAAATTATTTTCTTATGCAAAGAAGAACACGAACTTATTTACTTAGAAACTACATTAAGCATGAATAAAGACTTTCTATTTGGGAAAAACTCGCTCAATCCAGATCCTTAAGCAACTGCGATGAAAGATAAAAAAATTCTATGCAACTTACAAAGTAGGAGTTCTGTAAATTGAAAAAAACTAGCCAGCATTTATTTCCACATTTACGTACACAGAGGTTTCTATTTAGAAGCCAACTAGGTGTTCACCTTTCCATGTGATTGCAAACAGCTTTCAAGTAGATTGGAGAGGAATCCTATTTGCTATAGATTCTAGTGTTCTCACTATCACTTTAATTCGCTTCATGGTAATGAGATTTCATTGGCTTGCCGAGTAACATATTCATTATGAAATTGTTTTAAATTGAATACCAGTTAGCGTGACAAGATATACGTAGTTCTTGTTAAATTCCACCCACAGATTCCAAATTCTTTATCATGTTATGTACTTATTGTTAATATTTAATGTAATTTGTGGTGAAAATAAAATTATATTATACTCTTTAAGAAAATAGGTTTTTAGAGTTACTTATTTTAAGTGTCACTCCGGATTTTTTAATGAAAATCGTAACAGAGATGACGTGAGAAGGAAGATAAACCTCGTACTACAGATACTTTAATATGCATATTTGCTTTGAACATATATAAATACAATGGGAATTACAGACAAAAGTTAGTGTTACCAACATTTTAACTTGACATACGATACTTTATTGTTGCCATACATCAATACAGAAAACAGCATAGATCAAATAATTGATACAAACCACTCCTGTAATTTATTACATCGCACAACCACGGTCTATTTGGACATATTGTGAATGTTGTATAGAATTTAATGTAATTATTATTAGGGGTGGGAATTTGATTTTTGGATACGTCAGTACTAATATGATAACGTCGAAGAGTTTGTTTGTTTGAAGGCGGAAATAACTAAATTCTTTCTTACTACGTTTAGATGAAAAGGTTAACATTTTTTTATTACGTTAGAACAGGAATTCTCAATGAAGATTCGAATGATAATTTTATATCGAGACAATCATACATTTAGGAGGTTCGCAATTGTTTGCTTTAAATTACGGGGTATAGGAAAACCAATGCCTAAGAAAAGTCAAATCATATATCATCATTTTAACGAACACTAAACGGACAAATATACCTATTATGAGTTTTCGATAATTGTAATGTTTGAGGGTGATTCGTTGTGTTATATAAATGGGCCAAACGAGCTGGTGTGACATTTGAGGTGATACAATCAACGCTGGCCATAGATACTCATTGTACCAAGAGTGTGTTGCCTACCTAAAAAGGCAAGTATGACTCTTCCACTGAAAAATATAGCTTACTTAGAGAAAATATTTAGGTAAGGACAGACAACAACACTATGAAATAAATGAATGTATTGAATAATGAATAAACTTATTTTACACATCCAAGTATTTTAAATATTTAATATCAAGACACAGACAATAGTTACAAGGAAAAGAGTTCCCGAATTTCGTTTTAAAATCTAAGTAGTTGTCTGCCAGCCTAACTGTAAATATTATTTTCGTCCATTCCACTGAGTTTGCGGAAATCTGTCAAGGGCCATTTATTACGTGGTTCACGGGTCATAAATCGCGTATGTGTGAAGGGTTGAACATAAACAATGGCTGTTTTGTTAGCCTGATTTAGCTTTTATTAAACCTATGCCTAGCTCGTATGAGATATGTCATGTGGAGTTGTTGACGGTTATTGTACATTTTGTAATTAGAATCGATTGTTTTAAGCTTTAATTTTTATTCTAATTTTGATGCATATGCATGGGTTGTTATGTGACCGTATTTGTTAATTTATATAAATCCCGAAAGCTGGTGTGAATCAAGAATTTATATTTCAGTTTCATTTATAAAGCCGTTATTGTAACCGCTAGGATTTGAATTTTGCTAATATCTATGCAGGGATGTGAAGGCTTATCATCCGACAAGCAATAGCCCGTCCTATACAAAAAATATCACACATAATGTTTAAATCTATATGTCATAAAATTTTTTATAAACAAATAAAAATATATCTCGAAAACGATACCTAAAACTCATTGTCATTCTTCTTTGACACGTAGAACGAACTACATGTATTAATCACCCCCTTACCTAGTTACCGTACGAAATAAAAACAAAAACCTACTCAATCAAATTAGCCGAGCGAATCGCTATTTACATAAGGTTATTGAATACACGCATAATTCCATACATTTTGCATAGGGAGCAAAAATTTTCCCGTCAATTTGACGCAGATATCGGTCTAATCATCGACACACTACAGCTGACTGATTAAGCAATTACACGCTTCAATGAGCACACAGCCGTACCCACATTTCATTACAATATTACAGAACAATATGTAATTTAGCGTACTTCCTCCATAGTGATAGGTGGATAGATTAAATTCGAATATAGTTCGAGTGAGCGGTTGCCTTTTGTGTTTGTATAATATGTTGTATTAAATAAAGGAAAATTTGTAACTAGGCTTGAGATAGAAGTTTGAGATAGGAATGTGATATCTGATATTGTTTTTGGATGATGGGCTGACATTTCACTGGGACTTGTCTGACGGCGAGCGAAACTCACGTAAAACCAAATCTTATTTTTATACGATTACTTTAAAGATTATTTAAATAACCTTTTGATACTCAACATTAACATGGCATTCTATTGCTAAACGTATTATTCACTTTTTCTTTTCTTTACTCTTTATTAAGTGAGAGATGTGGTTTAAATAAGTTTTAGTAACTTCTTGATATTAATTACCTATAAATAATTCACATGCTCCAAAAGGTAAATAAAAGCAAATGAAACACTGACAATGACATAAAATATTTCCGATAAATACCAAAATATCGAATTAATATCCGGGTTATATAAACTCTAAGGAACTCAATATTGAGCCGGGATACTAGCCCCGGGCGGGAAGAAAATCAAACTGCCGTGAATTCCAAAAGAAAATTAATTAAAAACTTAATTTCATGATATTGGATCAGCGAGATTATCCACTTTGTTTGGGAAATATTTCATTAATATATATTTCTTTCCACGAGTTCTGTGTATCAACGAAAACTTTCAGCTAATTTTCTTATAATTTGCTAAACGTTGAAACTTACATTCAAAATTTATAATAAGTATCTTCAATTTAATTAAATAAATTTAAACAGAAATAATCAATATTTTTAATTAACATTTAGTTATAAATAAAACATGTCGATGTATTTAAAACAAACCCAAAAAATAACTTACATCGGTTCACTGATTTTAATATCTCTTATATTATTTAGAACTTGTTTTCAAGAAAGTTCCACCAAAAACCATTTGATTGTAATTATCTACTTTATAATTACACGTACATCGTGACTTGCAAAATAATTCCATAACTCAGCAAACATAACAAAAGTGAACAATAACTATAAATATTTATCGAACAAAGTACGCGCTGGTGGGTACCGATACCAAAATAATTGTAGCAGGATCGCGGAAGTTGAGGTAGCGTATCCCATTAAACTTTCCGTTGTGTAATGCACTTTGCCGGCATATAATTTGCATGTGCATTGTCAAACCGTATCGGGTCTTCGGAATGAGACTGGCCACTGAGAATGCAACACGATAAACTTTTCCAATTGACTATGCTGAATATTTTGTAAGGACTATTATACACAATGTTGTTGGGCAGCTATGTGGTACTTTTTGCAACTGGCATGGTTGTTTTTAAACTTTGGATGCGGGTGCTAGTCGTTATTAATGGCTTTTAAAACAAATACAAAATATAATGGAATTCCTTTTTACTTATCTTCTTATTGGGACGTCTTCTTCAGAAGATTAGCGATCATAATGGTGTTATCTCTTTTATCCCACTGTTCTTAACAGCGATTATGTGTTCTTTTTCAACTCAATTACTTCTACAGCAAGCAAAGAATGCTTTGTTCATGTGAGTAGCAATGTATGTTCTCGGTCTTAGCAGAAAAATATGCTCATGTCAATCGTTTGAGTAATTTCGCATGTCGTTACGGTCCGCTTCGGTTTGAACTTTTTGAATAGAATTCCCGTTTATATTATTATATCGGATATTGGATTTTTTGAATTTCCTAGAATGGAATTAATAATACGTCATTTCAGAATTCTAAAAAGGATTGCTTTGTTTGATGTGACACAGCGCTGCTAACACAACATTAGTATTATAACATATCAAACCGGCTTTGGAAATAGGGTCTGATACTGTTCTGTTGTATAATTTTCAGAGATCGTTAAACAAAGACGGCTTTTACTTGAAATTTATTTAAAAATAATCATCTAAATTTCTTCGAATTTTTCATGCACCAAGCCATCTTTGATTATGCATTTTAGCTACCAAAATGCTGCAACAATGAGCGGCTAAATTAGAAATTCCAACAAAAGGCACGTGTTTTTGAAAATACAACAAGGACTTGGCGATAATTAAAATAACTACTATGCCACTGCAGGCGACGTATCGATTGACGTTTAATTTTAGTTCAAATAAAAGAATAATGTTGCATGTTTTGAGTGAACAACAAGACCTAGAAATAACTCATTTGGTTATAAAAATCCTTATAAGCTATTGAACTATAAATAAAAAATATTATGTGTCATAACAGCATGTTGAATTACTGTGTAATCTGTGGCACATGTTGATTTAATTTGGCTGTCAAAATAATTGACAGTTCAAGGAGGTACGTCATTTTAAAAAGTTATTTATAAATGCAAAGTTAATGTTTTCAATTATGTTGAAATAACTACATGTTGGGTATTATTTGTTTAAAGATTTTGATTTTGTCTTTTAGAATACAGAATTTATTCAATACCCAACGAAACTTCATACAATACTTTTATAAGATTCGTAGTAATTATAATATTTACTTTTTCTATATTTAAATATAGGTATATTTTAAACGTACTTAAAGAGATCGTAGAAATGCTAAATAGTAATTCACTTTTATTGAAACGGGAAACGAAACGTACAAGTTTACTTCAATTAAAATGCAATACAAAAGTATTAAAAACTTGGTGAATGGACGTAGAAAATGTTTTTCCAATCGCGCTTCGCGTTGGCGATGTTCGGAATGCCAAATGAAGTCTATAGTCTATATTATAGTCCATATTTACTGGAGAGAAAATAAAGTGAAGACATTATTATAATATTTTAAAAATTTTATACCGTGGTCTAACAGAAAATGTTTTCCTACATTTTTAATATATAAAATAAGGTTTTCTTTTTATTTGAAAAATTACTTGTATCATATTTTTTAAAAGTATGTTTAAGAAAAATAAAAATATCTTAAACTTTGATTCAGGTATGTTAGTTTCTTTCTTAGGATTATGTATTTTGGGTAATTGTGCAAAAAAAAACTTATAAATAGATGAACTGTCGGTCATACAATAATATAATTATTTGCGTATCTCTCATAACCTTTAAGCATGTTTTAAAATTTAAATAATAAAAACGTTGCACGTTAAAAAACTTTAAACAAATTGTTGGAGAATGTTCGAGAAGCGCTCCTCTCGACAAACGAAGTATTTAGACTCGATCGCAGCACAATTTGTTATGGAATTTATCGGTAAGTATTTGAACTTCGACTATTATGCTGAAACAATCTGAAGAAAGAATATTTTTTAACATTATAATGAAGACGGAGTTCATATAAATATCTGCTTTATTATAATATTCTATGTAGCATTTATATTCCAGTTACTTTTCGATGCCGCAATTTGCATCGAAGATACATCTTAGTAACAATGAAGCAGCCTGCCCTTATATTCAAGCATTCAATTCAAGCTCAATATAATTGGTATCATATTAATGTTAACTATAGTAATTGGCAAAATCCTCCTATAAATGAGATTTATTTAAAGAATCGACTTAAGAAAATCCAGTACCACTTGTGAAATTATTTGCTCTCTAAGTGTATTGAGAATTGATAATCTTAAAATTTATTATGCTCTAACACGTTCACCTCTACAACATTAAACCGTAAAATTTTATTTACCGGTCGCTTTGTTCATTGAAATATTCGTCGTATTATGCTAATATACCAGGATCACAAAGGCAGAAGGAGGTATTGTGCAGCCGGCTACAAATTTAAATAAGTATTTACAGTAAACAGGGTAGAATGCATTAACGTTGGCTTAAATTTTAAAAACGTCTCATAGAGTGTTATGTATGGGCTCTTAAGCGCGTCTTGATATCATTAGGGCAGGTCTAGAGAGCTCTCGGGCCAGATTAAGACTGTCTCTGGTTCTTAGGCTGCGACAATGCCTGCACTGTAAAATTAGAATATAGTAATATTGTTCTAAAGGGAGCTATAGGTACGTGCGTTGCGACTTGCGAGCTACATTAACGAACTGAAAAATATATTAAGCTAATTATGCCATTTGAAATAATTGTTGCAACGCTATAATAGTTACTGATAACGTTTGCTTTTGAATCCGTTTTAAATTGTAAGTTATAAAATAGTTTAATTTTTATAAGCTTGTTTTAATGAAGATCGATGTTGTAAAAGTGTGCCTTAAATCTTCAAAGACTCACACAAACGCAGATGCACACTCACACAAACACACACACGCTCTTCTCATACAAATTTGCATTTATGTGTTTAGTTTTAAATTATCCTGATTTTGTTTGCAATGTAATTGGAACAGGTAAAATAACTCTATTTAAATTTAAGTATTTCGTAATAGCATGAGTCATACTGTAATATTTAACACAATCTCACGTTATCAGTACTTAAGGTGACTAACTGAGTGAGCTATTGACTATTACGTCACTTCTAATGAAGGTACCTGCCACAGATTTAGTGATAAGGCTAATGTGTTCGTAATTGTTAAACGTATTTAATGAATAACGTTCCTAATGACAAAAACAACCGGAAACACGCCCTTAAGGTCAAAAATAGTTTGGCTTTAGGATCTTTAGGTATTACACGTATTAGAAGTATGATAACTTTTCTTATACGAAATCATTTAGATCTCATTACTATAAAAAATAAAAACATCGACGACGACGATACATTTTATACGCCAAAATTCATTGAAAAAAGTTAAGATTATTTAAGAATAACCTAATAAGGGATCAGTACCTTCTTGTCGTACACCTTATAAAATTCTTATATTGCATATAAGATTATTAGAAAAATATTGGCGTTTAAAAAAACTTAAAGATAATATTAATAAACTATAAACTGCTATGCAGTTTACTTGCCAGTTTAATAATAAAGGTATTTGCGAACGTAAATCCTAAGTATTCAAGACGCACAATCTCTTAGCACTAATCTCTGCAAACGGCTGAACTGTTTGTCTTGCCTAGAAATGTCTAGCTTCATCCAACGTAATCCTCTAGCTGGATCTGAGCTACTAAAACACATTAAAGACTGAATATTTGGCTGTAACACAAGTTCCTTCGCACGCTATATTCATATTCATTCATTTGGAACGTCAGATGGTTTTGATACGTTGGGAAATGCTTCCAGGATTGACTGTGAATAGCTTGACTAATATTTCAGAGATATTTTCAGTTGGTGGGGATAATTGAACTGATTTCAATATACCCACGACCTATGTATACTAATAAAAAAGAGCATTATTTCTCTTATGGGTCATGAAAAATATAGAAGCTTTAGGAAAAAGCAGGGTGTTATTCCATTCTTTTTTAACATTGTTTGCTTGTTACTATTAGTCGTTTAGCTTTCATTAAATGTTATTTTTTTCAATCGTTGTGTTGATTTTTAATAAAATCACTTTTGTAATAAACGTAGAATTGTTAAGTAGTATTCCCGTTTAAAAGTATTTCCAAAAGTACAGATAGGTATGTGTATACAGATATACCCTTTACGTTACTATTGGTATATAAATCCAAGCACCAATTCAGCATTGTTACAATATTTGAACAGCAAGCTTTAGTCTCGTATCAAAGAAGCAAGACTAAGCATGATTAAGATTTTATTGTCCGACATAATGCCCAAGGTGCCTAGGTGCTACAATACACGCCCACGTTGCAATGCGTCTGCGCTAATTTATAAATAAATCTCTTGAAATATGCACCGAATAGCGGAACAATTGTCGTGGGATTCGAGTTTAGGTTCACTTATTTGTACGGGTTTTGTGATACTGTTATTTAGAATCTTCGAGATATTGATATGAAAATTTTCTTGATGACGCGAGCGATGGATGTTCATACAATGATTTATAATCGTTTTGGTTGCTTTAATAAAATCGGAAGAATAGTAGTAGGTAATTAAATTGTTTCTTGTTAAAAGAGTTTCTTATTATTAATGGAATTTTTTGTTACTGTTTATTTTTTTATATAAAAACAATACAGACACATTAAAGTATTGATATTACAATATAGAAGACTAGCTGACCCGTTGGGAGAGTTCATTGGGCATAATGTTAATTATCCTTTTCGGTTTTTTATGCCTAGCCTAGTTTTTTAGCCTATAACACTCAGCAATAATGTAGGTGAAAGAATTTTTAAAATCGGTTCAGTAGACCTTGAGATTACCCCTTACAATTTAACAAACACACAAACTTTACTTCTTTATACTATTAGTATAGATAACGTTCGTTTACTCAACCACAATTAAATTTCTATATTAAACTCGTAATCCTCCACAAATGGGTTGAATAACCCGGCAGCATAAACAAAATTAAGACTGTATTGTTGCATGCAAATCCATATGAGCAACATCGGAAGCCCGCTAAGTAATCCACTTTATATTTAAAAGGGATGAATATTATTACAATATCAGGGAGACATGCAATGTACAGTTCAATCCCGCGAAGCTTAGCTCCGATATCGAATTGCAAATGACTGCGGAAAATGTTGCATTTACCTCACCAACTGCGAACGACTCTCATACATTGGCGGCGTATATACGACAAATTTTACGTTAATATTTTTCTGCAACAATACTTTATTCAAAAATAAAATAATATTTTTTTAAATATGTATAATAAATATCAGTTATTAGCATGGTTTTGATGTAGGATTACAAATGATTGTGGTAATTGTTGAATTAAGCACCTCACTAACTGCGAACAATTTTATTTGAATTTTATATGACGTAGGTGTGAATTTATGTTTGTAATGCGTTAAATGTTATGGCACAATTTTATAGCTATTCGAAATTTAAACCATTTTACTTTGACTTTGACAGTTAGTTCGGAAATCGAATATGTATCATTTTTTAAACAGAGCCAACGGCTTGCGGCAACAAATGTTTATTGTGCATTTTTATTAATAAAATAAATTGAGAAGAAATTATCCTATTTTTTAAAGAAGCTAGGTAAGCGATATAGTAAATCATTATACGCCTTCCATACATCGCGAGTTAATCGGTGTAAGTGTGACGGAGGAACACCTATGGGTTTAGTCCGCAGTTGCACCATGTTATGCCAGTTTGAGATAACCGTCTGAGAGAGGCTCAATATTTCTCACTTTTTTTATAACATCCCTATGTTTGTATATATATCTCGGCAAACGAGCAGGCGAGCCACCTGATGGTAAGTGGTCATCGCCGCCCATGAAGACTCGCAGAGCTTGACAACTCTGGAGTATTAAAAAAAATAATACTAGCAAAGACAGTTGTCCACTCTGTCTCAAGGAATAACTTTTTATTGTATGCGTATACTAATAGTGTTAACAGAAATATTAAAATACTTTAACAGTTATGTAATTGTAACATATCATAATCGTACTAATATTGTAAATAAGAACGTTTGTGAGAATGTATGTATGAATATAATATGATTCTTACTCTTTCACGCAAAAACGGCTTGACCGATTTATTGAAAATTTAGTGCGTAGATAGGTGATAACCTGGATTTACATATAGGATACTTTGCATCCCGGTATTGTTCCAGAAACGGGTATAATTATAGCTAAAAATGCCAAGAAAATAATCAAAGATATTCTATCTTTACCCTCAAAGTTTTTAGAACATTCGCCTTTATAGAGCCGCACCCAAATAACGCAAGCTATCACGCTAGCCAACGTGTCACAGAGCGGTTGCGACACAGGCCGGCTCGATTGGGGCGGTTTAGAATTTCAACAATACTACTACTGGCCTTTTGCACCCAAATAAATACTCAACCTTAATATCTGCTAAATAATCTGTTTGTGTGTGTGTAGAATATTATAGCAAAACACGCACCGCACTTTTGTATCTACTGATAACAAGGTAGGTTATGTTAAATTATAACCAATGGAATTCCTAAAGAACCCACTAACTAAATTTAGCTATTATATAGAATAGGGAAATTTTAAAGTGTGACCAATAGCTGGTCCCGATTCATATCTTCAGAACTGTTCAGTTTAATCTTATATTGGTATAGATAGTAATCGTAGATAAGCTACGATTGATCGTTAGAGTAATTAAAAACTTGTTAAATTTATATCTTTTCAGAGCTATGTAATATTTTTATTATTATCTAATTGATTAAATCTTGTTTAAGAAAAACCACACACGAACTTATCTATTAAATCAATTTAAAATCATCATTGAAAACTATATCTCATTGTGTTCATTTTAATCAAAATAACAATTGGTTTAATTCTAGAAGTCAACACGGATATAGAGTGGAATATCCGGCTACCATGAGCAACCAGGTTGTTTGCGCAGAAAACAGCTCGGACGAAAAGGCACTGCTAACTTCAACTATTACGGAAACTACGTAGAAACCACGTTTACACATTAAAATAATATCCATTCTAGATGGAAAGCGACCGCGCAGTCAAAGTTCGAGCTATTAAATTTTATGTTATTCTTCAACGTATTTTCTTAGCGCTTGTGAAAATTTTATATTATGATACGCTCAATTACGACAAAATAAGAAAGTTACAATAGGTGCCCGGTGATAAATTTTTGCTCAAAGTTTTCATTTATTTTAATTGGGTTATCTATCCCACAAAAAATGCTTTGCTTTTAAACAGTTACAGTCGAATTTAAAATATAACTATATAATACGTAATTGGGAAAGTTCTACCAACAACCTTTAATAATAATAACCGTATCTGATTGACTACAGAATCAACTATTATCTACCGTTCTTTGAAGGCCTCAAAAGCCGTAACTTAACGCCACGGGCGCAAGATCCCCTAACTCCTTTATATCAAATACTGCTAGATTTTGGGGAGATACGAAAGTGCCCTAGAGGTCTTATACACTCTTTGACCTGACCACTCCATACAACTTGTTTATCATTTTCATTATGAAGCTCGCAGAATATAGAAACAACATACGCACTATGAATAGTCTTTAGAAATTGCATTGAGTACACTTGAATACTCATTTTTGTATACGTTTTATAATTTGGCGTTTTTTCAGCCTTTTTCACGCACAGACTGTTTTGTTTTAAAATAAATTTTGTTACAAAAGTTTCATTGAATGGTCGGTTGGTACTTATGAGTTGTACTAATTTAAATATGTCTGATACCTATATGGAATGAATTCAGTTGAATCATATTTCATATAGGAATACAAAATGTTTGAGAAATAACAAGATAATTTTGTATTTATATAGTGTTAATACTGGTGCGAGAAGGACAACGCTCATAGAAGCCAAAATTAGTTGACGGTTCTTCTTTTCAAAATCGACGAGCAATATTCATTACTGGGTTTTGTACTATGTATTATTTTTTATTTTAAACCATTGTATTTGAACTATAAGCATAATATGTTGCTTCGACTATGGACTAAGCAAGTCTTGGCCGAGTTGAAATCGATTTCATTATGATAACATAGCATTTCTCTACGTTATATAAGAACTTAACCTCCTTCAATCCGAGCTAAGCTATTTGCGATCGTTTGTATAATCTAAGTACTGCGTCTGCCCCGGGCGGCACGTGCGGCCCACGTGACTTCTCGGATTATACCGCCGTCCCTTCATAATTAACTGAACAACATATCGACCGCGGGAAATATAAGATAAGCAATGCTTCGTTTGAAAAGTAAACGGCGGTTAATTGCTAAATATTGCTGGGACTTTTGAAGCAATCTTGATCTCTCTCAGCACCATCAAGCAGAGGCAATATTTAATATGTAAGTATGTGCGCTTGTTTATACGTTACTAAAAAGTAAAGCAGTAATAATACGCGTCTAACAAAATTCTCTGAATTATTATTAAATAGGTACATTAGCAGGTAAAGAACACGCTGACGTTTCGATATTGTTCGTTTAATCATCAAATTGCTATAAAGTTTACATTGAATTGAACCCAGATATAACTCAGCTATATTCGGGATATTGTTTACGTACTTTTGATGAGCAAATAATTTGACCCACTTTCGAATTAGGCAGCGTTAATACAGCCAACAGTCTCGTCAACTTCAAAGATTAATTCCTATTATCGTGTCGTATTACTAAATCTGCTATATTAAGTCGTCAAAGTCGAGTGTAAGGTAAATCCGTTGATTGACAAAATGTCTTTTACTTTACGAAGTGAATAAATATTCGGCGTCTTTTCGCCTTTCAAGTGTCTCGTTTGTAAGAAAATTTTCTTAAAATGTTTACGAAAACTGACAAATGCCGTCTTGGGATCGGAGTTTTCTGTCATAAGGACGCAGGTAGACATATTTCAGGTTCTTTACCGTTGGGATTTGTGAGATTGGCATTGAATTTTGTATGAGTTTAGTCTTCGTGACATAATATTCACGAAGATAGCAAAATACGCGCGGATACAGGCCTATATTTCTCTGTTGTTAAGTTTGAGGTTTTTTTTCTTTATATCAACATTTATTAAGTAAATGTCTTTTCTGCCTCTATCCGCGGCGGACGAATGGAAGAGGCGGTCTGTCCTCCTAAAGCTGAATTTCTTTAATAATACCTCAAGGCATCAAAACTATACTTAAATAAGAAAATACTCTATGCACCTACACTATAAATAATATGCAACGTACAAAAAAGGTCCTTGAATAAGTGTATCTTCCACTTATTATATATATTTATTAATATATACAAGATCTCAAGGTATTGCTTGCGAATAAGACCACCATATTTTTAGAGCATCCTATTTGTTAAAAATAAAAAAGACGTCCTCTTTTTAATAAATGTATGGAAACCAATTAATGCACAATATTGTTTGAAAATTGAGCAACCTTGATGCCAAACGGTAGTTTAATCAACCAAAATATACGAACAATAAAACGACACATAAAACGTTATAACCTAACTAACACAGCACTGAAACATTTATAGCTTATCAAAACTTTTAATACGAAATAACAATAAAGTGAAATGCGAATATTTGTTTGATAACACTATAAATAGTAACTTCCAGTTTGACGGCCAGACATAAACAAAGATATGTTAAACGTTAGGTTGACGAAGATTGCAAATG
The DNA here is from genome assembly GCA_018238005.1 of Eurema mandarina. NCBI lineage: Eukaryota > Metazoa > Arthropoda > Insecta > Lepidoptera > Pieridae > Eurema > Eurema mandarina. Next base: position 13,509 of record DWAJ01000077.1, on the reverse strand, counting down.
AATTTGATTTTTTCCAAAATATATATGCGAATATAGCCCGTATCACTTCGGTGTGAAGAGTATATTCGTGTGATGGTTTTGCTTATAAAGTTTTTCATATCGCTCAGTCGGAAAACATTGGCGGAGCGCTTCACCCGTCATAAAGGGGGAAACTTTACAAATCTTCGGATTTCTTACGCTTTTAGGGAAACATAATATATTTATCTGCCTCTTGACACATGAGATTTGTTATGAGCTAATGTGCGCGATTATATAAATTGCGAATACATGTTTGTAATTTTTAGAAAATGTTATATACTAAGTTTTTTTTAACACCTGTCAGTTGAGATATAAATAATATATTTCACCTTAATGTATATTTAGCATCAAAGATTATATACTTACCAAGTTTGAACTTATTTAAATAACACGTTATAATAAAGTTTTGATTGCTTAAACTTAACTTCGTACTTCAACATAATGTCAGATAGATATACTAGATGTATACATATACAGCATGCTTGTCATGATTGTAACTGTCATTAGTAAGTGAATTTTTAAAATCGTAACCGTAGATCTAGGAATTTCTGTTTAAGAAAATAACACTCCAGTTTTATATTTTAGTATAGAAGCAACGTATTTGCGTAAAATCTGAGAGCATTTAAAAATATACATATAATGAACACACCGTTTTTCAAATATTACAACGAAAACTAAAGCTTCAAACCGTTAGTCAAGCTTGCTTCTATTTGAAACAATTAGATCATAATTTAGATGTAGCCTGTATAGTCGATGTCAACAATTCATATTAATGACCAACCCCGCTGTTTGGGCGGAAAGCGGTGACGGGGACTTCGGTAATTTTTCACGTCGACACGATAACGGTCAGGTGATATAATGATTTGTGGTGGCCACTTTACCTGGCTGCATTTAACTTATAAATGTTATTTACTGTTTTTAAGGGATTGGTAAACGTAAAGGTTTTATAAATATGATTCGTTTTGCTTACACTATGATATTATAGGCTCTTGAGGTGATATAAAAAACGAAATTTTTAGTAAATTATCACATATTATATAAATTGATGTGTTTTTTATCTTACTGCATATTCAATTTTAAACTAGTCAAAAATACTACGTACCAGCACCGCCAATCTGTCTGTAAATATATAAAACAAGTACCTCTCTAAGTTTTTATTATATATACGAGTAAGCCCTTAATTTGAATTTTTGTTTGATATCAAGAATAGTTCTTTCCCTTTCCTTCTTAATTAACATGACGTCCCAGATAAATCATATATAAAATACACGACAGATACTTGTGTAATAAAACTAAATTTTAATAAGCACTCTTCATAACTCATGTTGACTCTGCGATACGTAACGTTTAAAAATACTTAAACAAACTTCGCTAAGTTTTCCTTATAAAGAACGCTCGGTGTGTTTATTTTTCTAGAACTCTTTGTATATCTTCGTAAAAGCGGATGTCTATCATTGTACACGACTTCCCGTACTGTCTAACAAATTTCAATATTTGTATAACATTTGCGCGTCATGCGAAAGATTTTGGCTTAAAAATTGTTTATTATTAAATTGTTTTGCATTGTTTTATTCATAACTTCCCGAGGCCCACATTTATGCGTGTATTATACCCATAAATCTTGCTTTTGAATCACTTTATCTGATAAAAAAACGCATGAAAATCGATTGCGTAGTTTTAAAGCATAGAGAGTGATCTTATTTTATAATATGTTATGATTATTTTTGTAAACGTATAATTTATAAGTCAATTTAAAGTGTACATTTAAATTAATGTAGTCTTGCACATAAAACAATTTTTTTTTCTAGTAAATTTTAGTACAAAATATCAATAGAAACTTAAAATTTATGGAAAGGTGGCTAAGACATTGCAATGGCGTCAATATTTTTACCAAGTATTAGTTTGTTGTTTGAATAACATTTGGCTTTATTTGAACGCCACACAGCGGTCACAAAAGCGCAATAGTAATTTTTAAACTCCCTAAATTCACAGACAGAACAACACCGAGCTATACCGTGGCTTGCGTGTACGAAGATAAACTTTTGTAAATACTAAAACTATCGTAGTTTGAAACTGCAATGCGTTTTATAACTACTATAGCTGTAAAACCTTTGTCAAACAGCAAAGAGTGCAAGGAAATAAAGGGTATTTTTCTTAACGTGAACCGTCGACTGTAGCGCTTTTAATTGGGGGTGGAAATTGTGATTAATACCATCTGATAAGGTCGGAACAACTCGCACGGAAAGAAAGTGTATTGTGAAGCGGGAAACGACTTTGTATAGACAGGTTCCGTCATTAAGAACGTTTATTATACTTGTATTTGTAAAGCTGTTTTGATTGTTCATGCAATTTATACACAAATATGATATAACTAGTAATAATAAGTTGTTCTCGTTTGTTGCTCTTTCATAAATATGTTCTTGTAAGAAATTTCAAATATGTTATATAATATTTTACAGTTTAATGACTGTGACTAGTAACGTTTATATTTTTAAGTGAACATAAGACAGACAGTTTACCACTTATCAGATAGGTAAACGCAACAAAATATGGAAATTGTTTCTTTTGTGGATTTAGTTTATACATATTTGATAAGTTGTTTAAATTATTCTTGATACTGGTCTTTCATGCTTTGTTTTTTTTAATTCTTATTTAAATAGAAATTTAATATGTTCACACGACATACTATTACGTCACTTACAATTCCGGTGTTGTAATACTAAGAGAACTTTAACGTTATGAAATGTGCCTTTTTGTTGTTTCTATTATTAACTATTTCGAAGACAAAATGTGTTTTTATACTTTTATTCTATTACTCAAATTTTTAAAACAACGTCTACCACATACTTAAATCGTCTTACGAAAACATGCTTATAGATGGAGGAAGCTAGCATTTGTTAATAAAAATACTTTAATTACATAAAAATCGATAACAGATCCCTAAGAAAAACGTATCCAAAACCAACACATATTAACCTAATTTCTTTTAATTGGTTCAACATTCATTTGCGAGTAGCCAAGGTGTTGATTTGCATGGCCACTTTATAATGCACGTTCGTTTTTCCGTTATCAATTCGTATTATTAAGCAATATTTTACCGGGAAAAGATAACGGTTTTAATTAAATTTATTGGCTGTGAAGAATGTTGTAGGTAAATTTATACGCTATTATTTCTAGAACTTACTGCAGTATGTTTTTGAATCTTATACTTTGGAAGTTATATTCGCTAAAATATGCGCCTTAAAGTATTTTTTTTTAATTATTTTATAAATAGAAACCGAAATTATTTATAATTAATGACAAACCAGAAAATAAAAATTAGGTCGTGTTTTATACAGTCTAAGCCGAGGGACACAGCTTGTTTAATTATAATTGTTACATAAATAAATGGCTGCCCCAAAATAAAGGGGTATGTCCAGTACGTGATGTTTAATCTGTGCTAATCCCATCAGTCAAATGCTGAACATCATCAATTAGAACCACTTGGGAGTTAAATTTATACAAGGGCAGTTAAGCAACTTTAAGGATTGAAGGCCAGAGACGATGTTTTTTTATGAGATATCGGGCAACTGAACAAGTCAGATAGTAGCGTATAGCAACGACCATACCTTTACCTTACTTATGCTTTACCGGTTTTATAAATTGGAAAGGATTTGTGATAAAAGGCAAGAAGTAATAGGATAAAGGAAGACGAGAAAAGAAAAGGGGGGAAAATTAAAGACTTTTTAAGTTTCAATTGAAAATTTACTTATGTAGATTGTTTCCTCTTTCGATGTTCTTCTTTTTCCACAAAGTGATAAACTATTCAGAAATATAAAGTCGAATATTAAGTTTCAAAAAATGGTATCTCGTCAAATTTATAATCACGTTTCCAGTAGAAGGCATGCGATTTTTGTTTTAGAAATTCTATCTATAAGAAAAAATCGTAAGTAATTTTTCGCAACATTCCTACTAGCATAGATAAAGACATTACATGATAATATTTTAATGAGCTTACGTGACTGTTATATCAAATAGAGTGCATGAATCATATTCCGGGAACATTTATTCGTTTGTAGTAGGTAAATTAAACAATATTTTGCAAGAATACCAAAATGTTTTAAGCGACATTCCCGAGTAAGTAGCTAAGCTAGGAGTCACGGAATAAAACGTTCGGTTGCCCATAGACGGTACGATTTGTTTTTAAAATATACAAATGTTTGAAAAAATGATATTTAACGCACTAACTTGGTAATACGGCATGAACACGCGGAAGCTTTATTTATATTAATTAGCTTATATATTATTATATTTGTGCTTCATTTAAAGCGTATAATTTATGCTAGCTATATAGAGGGTAGTGATGAGCATTCTACATTTAAAATGGGAACCAACTAGGAGGGTCGTCAGATGGCAAACGATCCCGATACGGCCTAAAATTCTAGTATAGCTAATGACACTTAGAAATTATGTAACATTTCATAATATTGATATTTAATTTTAAAAACGACAATGCATGGCCAGCTTTTTAGGGCGCGTGTACACGGTCGCCTAGGCTACAAAAACTAGCGATATGCTAAGTGACGTTGATAACCGTCACGTTGTGTACACGGCTTTAAACAACGCGATTTAATGCTGTATTCAAATGTTTTTATGCATTCCGCCATCCAATGGCTACATTAGGGCAAAGACCCTGTAGTAGCTAGTTGAAATTTTTACTTCGTATGCAGTTTGGATTTATTACACGTATTAGTTTTTATATGAATGCAAGTTGTACCTTGCGATTTCAGTCGTTGTTAACGTTGTTCTTTTCGATATTTAAATAATAACATTTCAAATTGAAAAAAAAACGGATCGTATATTTTAGACTTTAAAGTGATATAATCAATCTGGTTTGGTTTATGCTCCTTTATAATTACACTACGCTATATGCCACTTAATCTACAGGTACCATATTACATTTTAATAATACTATTGCACTAATTTTTTTTCACTCTATACTTTTACGTATCGACAATTTCAATTTCAATCAGACCGCTATTTTATTAACCTCTAAAATCATTACCTATAATTTTTTACAAGTTTTTCAAAACTATTTATTAAGGAAACTATAACGATATATGTGGAAACAAATTACATTTTCTCCTTCTACATATGAGTAGCATAAATAACAAAAATAATACTCAGCTTTAATAAGGAATCCTTATTTCATCTAGTCCAGCTATTTTATTTCAGCGCAAAATTTGCACTGCTTTTCTGAATATCATAGCTTTAGGGGCGGGCTGGTCCACATAAAGGAACTTTGCATTTATACTGTAAAATAGCGTTAAATTGGAACTGAATTCGAAAATCATATCAAGAGATTCTGCTGCTTGTAATGTAAGTCATTATATAATTATTATAGTGATTTTTTAAATTGTAAGTGAATTATTAAACTATATATATATATATACTTTACTTTTTAATTTTAATTTAAGTAGCTATATTTATTTTATGATTTTTAAATATAAATAAAAAAAGTTGTGAAATTTTGTTATTAAAAGTTAAGATTATAATAGTTATAATATTATGTGGACAAAGCGCATGATATAGCCAGCTATTTATATTATATGTATTATATCAATGTTGATTTAAGCTTCTGAAAAAAAAAATCTTCCAATCGACATATCTTACAAAAATGCGCAGTAGAATTCCATAGAATTTATTCTTACTCCAAACGTACTAGAAGCATTTAAAGCGAACATTTTGCTCGATATAATGGAGGCGAATTAAAACTTGGCCAGAACGTATCTTTGAAACAACGCAGCACTTCATAGCCGTTTGAAAAACCTAAGGTACTTGAAATAAAACAATGCGAAGTCCAAGAAAGTTTGAATGTTCGAACAATTCATTAGTGAACCACCATAATGAGAACCTAATTTGAATATCTATGCTTTTAGCCGCAGCTCGAAATGTTTTGACGTTAATTGTAGCGTGGGACTTTATTAGAATGTTGGCGCCAATTTCTTTCGCGTTTTAACCTTTAGCCTCATTTGTTGAAACAATCCTAGGATTAGGTCTAGAATCATAAAAGCTTAAGTGAAATTAAGGAAGGTGCATATTTGTTACTTGAATTGGCTAATGTTTTGGTATTATTTATATTATTCTGGATTAAAATATAGGATACTCATACTCATATTATTGTTATAAGAACTTTAAAAAGTCACAATTTGTTAATATATGGCATAATTTCAGTCTATTATTATAACTATTAATATTCATAGAAGTTACATTTTTTTCAGTGCTTCCAACAATATCGACGACAAGATACTGATTTAATTTCTTTGTTCATTAATTTCTTTTGTAGATGATTATTATTATAAAGAATGAACTTGAAGCTTTTCAAACTTGGATATTATAAATAATTCATCGCATTTCGTTATCTGAAGACAGAACAAAATGTTTCCAAAAGAAAAAATATTTTTGTATCAAATAAAATGAATTATTATATCGAAATAGTTCTTGGAGTTTGGATATAAACGAATTAAGGTTCTTAGTATTCAAGAGATTTTATGCACATAATTTTTTGCTGGTCTAACTATCTCTTTATATGTCCATATTATTTTAAATTAGCTAAATTTCTTAAATAAGGGCGATTGAAATACAATCAGAGCCTTTGCTATGCCGAAATGGCCCGATTAGGTAGTACAATTTTCCATTATCCTAAAGTATAGTACGCGTCACGAATCTTTAGCGCTGAACGAAACCTGCGCAGAAGTCAAAAATAAGGTATCGAGGTCCTTTCCCCTTTTTAAGCCCAACAACGTATTTATATATCTCCTAGCTTTGCAATCGTTATTTTATATTAGGTAAATTTCTAGTACCGACTATAAAATATATACTTTTTACTGCTATGGCGAATCTTTTATAATATCATCTAAATTTATTAGATCTGCCATAGACAGTATTTATAACGCAGTCATAAAGCGCGCGTCGCTTACATTTCCAATCAAGAGATAGACTCATAAAAGTGCGATACACAAATTGCCTCTATGTCGCATTCCCATATGAAAACAGATAAAATTCCTAATACCATCACAATATATTCCGTTTTACATCCCTTGTCTAATCTATTGCTTTTGCCCGCAAAGAGTAGGTCACTATACATGTATCTGTAATATTGATACTAATATTATAAAAAGAGGTTTGTTAGTTTGCAAGGTTTTCCTTCACTACTTTAGACTTTTTTATTTTAATTAATTTAGATATCCCCTGTGATATCCCCGAAACAAAATAACATTATTTGTCCCATCTTGTAGAAGAACAGTATTTGGAACCAATTCTCCAATTTCTAAATTTTGCAAATTTGTAATTTATACATTAAATGATATCGATATTGTAAGTGAATCGCCCAGTACGTTCAAGAAAAAAATATTTTTTTAGTTAGTATTGTTTATAATAGTAAGATTTCTTTTTTGTATTAATGTTATTTTATAGTGCATTTACTATTGTAAAGATTGGTGGACAACCTAGTATTAATAAAATTAAAATAAAATAGATGATAGGCTATTTGAGTAATTATGCACCCAAGGACAAATGAAATCAGTTTTAACGAAGGTATATTTTTACCAAATCTACTACAGCTATTTTCAATAAAATAGTATATTTTAAATTTAATGAAATGCGCATTTACGATGACCCGATCGATCTACTCTGATATGTATTGGCTTCAAATATTAACTACAGGCCAACTGTTTACTGTAGCCGGAATTAAATGTATACTAATTATCTCGCACTTCAACAATTGTTTTATTATAAATTAAAGCTTTCAATATTTTAAGTGCTTTAATAAAAACGTTTATGTAAATATAAACTGTATCTAAAATAAAATTAATTTTACGAATATTCTGTCCTGTTGTTTACGGTGACTAAAAGTAAATAGATGCACGCCGTATTAAAAGTATGATAGTCATACGGCATGCCTTGAGGAAAGATGCTCTGGTATGATTTTATTAAACTAGATAAAAGCCCCTGTTAATATAATATCTAATAGAAAGCGAATTATTTGAGGTGACGTAATTCAGCAAACGAGAAATCATGTGACGTAAATTATCATATCATAAAAATATTTTAACAATGTCAGGTACCTATTAAAGAAGTCACAAACAACAATAGCGTCTTTAAAAATAAGTGACCAAAAATCAGCATTACTATAAATGGGTTAATATTATTTAAAAACGATATGATCCAATCAAATTCAACGTCAGGACGTCAAAATGCCGCAGTGCGCGTTTGAATAATATATTATCCGCCTTAATGTAAGATTTTAGAAGGAGTATTTTAATGTAACGTCAATTGTATCCTATACAGAACAAAATATAAATTATTTATAAAAATAAAAGGGAGTATATTATTGGATGCATTTTAATATAATTTTAGTCAGATAAATGTTCAGAAGACACACATATACACAGACATACACACACACATACGACGACATATTTTAGCTGCCAATTATAGTAAAATAATTTGTTTATTTAATAATCCTACAATCAGATTTAGTACAACAAACCCTCCCAACAAATAAGGATAAACTTTTTAGTTACGAAGCATATTTTGAACAGCCAAGTAAAGCTTAATATTTTAGTCGTTGTGTTCGTTTAAATCAAGTTGATAACAGCCGGCAGTTTATTGTTCCTGGACTTAATGCCAACTTTACTTACAAGGCCACTTCAGTAAATAGTGCAATACGGTCGTTCACCCTTGCTATAGTTTGGGGTTTTTAGACGCAACACGCATTATTATACATGTACATAATATAATGTATATAATAATAAAGATAGAAGTTTATTTAAAGAAGATCTGTAGAATTAGTGTTGGATTAAAAAATCATTAACCTAATGATAAACCTTTTAAATTGCAAATATACATAAATCGCAAAGAATTGAAAACATAATTAAGAAGCTTACGGAAAAGAGAATTTTTAAAAAATATATACGTATTTTCTATTAGAATATTAAGTTTGTTTTGATTTTTAACTTAATTTAAGGTAGAGGTAGGCAAATAAACCTGAAGTTATACGTTACAGGCGCAGATGTAAGGGACTTACTTCATGGAAACTCAAAAAGTCGGAAGTACGCAGATGCATCCATAACGATGTCACTGGTTTTGGTTCTTCCCAAAGGGATATAGACGGAAAGGACTGCACCTGCTTTTATACAAAATTAATATGTAAAATGTAATAAGTGAGAGAGAGACAGCAAGTTTCTGTCAATCTGTATTTCATTTATGTAAATAAAAATTTTGTAATTTACATTAATATTTTATTTGTAAATAATTATTTTCTTATGAACTGCAGTGATACATTAGTTTCAACGTAATTGACGAACTATATACAATAAAATTTGCCTACATAATTTTATGTATCATTTCGTGATGTTTTCAGCATACTATTAAATTACGAGAGCGACATCACTTTTACATTTTTGTAACTCAAGGAATACCTTCGCAACAACGAAGAATAAAGCAATTTTATGAAGGAAGCACTTTAAGAAAATTACCTATTTCGTCTTGAAATGTCGACAGTACGGACTCCTTTTTAGCCATAAATATTCAGCGAAATTAACACTAGAAGAGCCGAAGAATATGACGCTACTCACTACCACTAATGTAACAATATTTTCCCACTACGGTAACATTAATTAAATTACATTCAAATCTAGTTACTGGCACAATCACAGACAAAAATATCTTAATTTATTTGGGCTTAAAGAGCTACGTATATAACTTAATAATATAATAGCAAAATAATAATTCTCATTAAAGGTATGGAAACAACACTGTCGATTGTATGACCATTTAGGAATAGAAAACGTATGCTACATTTTTTTTCACCAATGCAATCGGGAAAGAAAATTGTAGTTCCAACTAGAAGTGTACAGTATACTTATAACTAGAGTACAAAAAAGAAAAGAACCCAAAAAACTTATACCAAATTTAGTTCTATCCAATTATATTATTATTTATAAACAAACGCCAAATACATTGTGTAATGAATACTAAAACAAACAGCGCTACGTGCAAGTAAGTTACACCTTTCAGGATAAATTCATTATTAGGTGAATAGGGGCAGTACAAACATTGCGTGTTTCAGATAAGAGTGACAACTGTCGCCGGGGTGACGCCGGCGCCGGACTCATTACTTTATTGGTTAACCAAGCGTGGTATATAAAAACTTTAACTCGTTTTTGTAACCCAGTTATTGAAGCTTTTGTGCAAATGTTCTGAGTTAGTATGAATGTATGGTGTATGGTTTTATTTTGTTGCATTTTTTGTTGAATTTATGTGTAACACTTCGTTATCATTAAGTGTGAAGTCTTATTTAAATAAACACTACATAACTTGTCTAAAAGCAAAGTTATGAGTACATGGAATTTTTGATTGTTTTTTTTATGTCAGGAACAGCCATCAATAATTAGTTGCGAGATAATCTAGAAAGAAACATTACTAACCTCATTATTTTAAAATTGTTTGAAACTAAATTGCTTACTTACTTAAAACTAAACACAATCGACCTTTTCATGAATATTTTTTTTAATTTTATTTTTATTGTTAGTATATTGATTGCAAGTTTCACTTACCCTACGTGAGTTTAATCAAACATTTTGGCGATTCAAAACAAAACATGAATAATTTATGAAGGTTGATTTAATTACCCAAGATAAGTTTATAAGCCACTTATCACGCCATATTAGTGATAAAAATTTCCTTTGTAATTAAGGAAAATTTATAAACATGGAAAGGGTTTATAATTTTATTGTTGGTACAACTTTATTTCATTTTAAGAACAGTAGCTAAAAACCCAATACTTTACACAGAAAGGTTCATATAAGTGAACGTTAATTTTTTTTATTCTTTTTTTAATGGCCGCACATGTAAACTGAGTTAAAAGACCCTTAAATTATTTTTTTAATGAAATAGAAAGGCTACTTTTACTGTTTTTTTTTATCAAAATAAGTTTTTTTAACGAAAGAAACACTAAAAATATTACCAACAAGACAAACTCTTTTTAAAGGATATTATTCCATTTTTATTCGAATTAAACTACGGCTTATGGAATATAATGAAAAGAAAGCACTAGCTGTTATTTACGTATCTTAATTACAATTATTTTAAACGAGTTTCCAAGTCGCAAAGCAAATTGAGATAGCCTTTTCAAAGCTATTGTCTCAGGCAGAATGATTGGAACAAACATTTGAACAATTACCTCGAGCTAATCAATCATTTGAGTTTATCCTTCGTCAAAGGATAAAGAAGGGGTTGTTTTAGAATAGAATTAGACTCAGTAACATTTCAGTTTACGACGTAGTACGATACAATAATCGGGTCTATTTGTACTTGAGGAATTAGCTTTGTTCTTGATACAAAAATTGAAATTGTTTTTAAATAATATTATTATTATTAATTTATTTCTTAATTGCAATTTTATCTTAAAAATATACAAGGAAATAAATACGAAACCTTTAATATAATAGACGCTGTGTGTTTAAATATATGAAAAAAATAGCTTATTAAGTGAGCGTCGTTACTTTATGATCCTTTAGTAAACAAACAGTACAAATTAGTACCCGTAAAAACCGGTTTCTAACAAGCTAGTAAAAGTGTTGATAATCTTCTAAGTCAATGTCTTCACTTCACAAGTACCTTGATCGATTTCCATCGACCCAATTCGCGGCGTCGAACGAAATGGAAAAATAACAGCAAACTAATTGGTACACTCCTGGTTAAATCCTTTTCATTCAGTTTTCAAGCTATCGAGCCTAATTTAAATGGTTCGCTCCATCGGTAAATTTTATTGCACTTGGAATATTGAATTGAACGCTAATATAAATTGTTATTGAATTGGCCCAACTTTGAGTAGGACTGTTCGCTCGAAATTCGACAATGAACGTTTCAAATCAAATATCTTCAAGTTTAACTTGCGTGCATATTAAACGGAGCGATTTTTCTTTCAATAAAACTTATTGGAACTATAAAAATATTGTTAGACAGTTTTTAAAATAAGTATAGTTTGTTTATTGTTAAACTAAGACCTATTTATTTTAATAGACTTTATATTCGAGGGAAAAATACCCTGAAAATGCTAGTAAAAGATTTTGTTATAAAATATCGTGATAAGCCTTGCAAGTTTATTTTATCAATAACGAAGTATGCCAGGACGTGTCGCCACCATAAATTACTGTATAATAGTTCTTTTCAAAAATATAGGTTCATAAGCTTATCTAATAGGCACGTAAAGGCTGATTTAAGAAGGTCGGATAAAATACGCTAGCCATTTATTATAATGCTGTTATCAAAAAGTCGACGTTTGACTGAGATCGCGTGCGGACTCACGACTAAGATTTAGCCAGAAAATAAATTAAGGCGTAAAAGTTCTCGGTGAGTAAATAAGAGGGGATACGAGAAATATATCGATTGAACTTGTCTTGCTGTGTAAGTTGCGTTTCCGTGTTTTATTGTTTCGTTTTCCCTACAGCGATTAAAAGTATGGGCGTTTTAAAGTGAACATTATTCTAAAAGAAAGGGTTGTTAAAAACACTCTTTAAAAAAAAACACTATAATGCCTAATAAATGCCTATAATGTCCCTTACATTCCGTCATTAATTTATGTTACCTTTTACTAATTAATTATTAATACTCCTTTCTTCCTTCTTTCCGTGTACAAATTTTTTTGGATGTCATTTAAATACCACTGAGTGACACCTAGCATTTTACCAACGATCCAATTGAAAATGAAATAAAGCAATAGAGATTTAAAGAGATAGCTCTTTAAAATTAATACCTTCTTATGTATAAGTCACTCAACTGCTACAAAGCAAAATGCATTGTACGAAGTCTCATACAACGCGACGCGCAATTAAAATTCTAGAACAATCTACATGCACTAAGAGCATGTTTGACTATTCATTCTTAATCCTGAAATCTGTTTCAGCTATCTTTTTGGCAGCTTCATTGCGCGTTTTTAAATTGCATACAGTTAGCTCATTACCCTGGGGATATTTGCATTTGAAAACAACAATCCGGCTTGCTCCGATATAAGATGTATTTTTAAATTATTTATCAAGCAATGTTGTTCCTGGTTCGTAATGGCTGTATCGGGGAGTCAGATTTTATATCCTTTATGGCAGTTTCCGAACGTACAATATGGATACTCTTAATCTATGCAATAGTTTTCATGGAAGATCTTCGCGTCTTAAAATGTTCTGCCATCTTGCTTATGGATGATATTTAGACGTAAATTTTCAGAATTTGTTACTTCTTTTTACCCGACTACGGCAAAGCCAAAGGAGGGTTATGATTTTGACAGGCTATGTATGTATGTATGTATGTTCATCTGTTCCCTCGTCACTTCTAAACCACTAATCAGAATTCGACAAATGACATATCATTAGAAGCGTCTTAATTGTCCGCTGGTTATAGGCTATATAGATTTTCACCAAATTCAATGTGGCGCCCTCTAGCGGACAAAATATA